>JAPTYQ010000013.1:14421326-14432674 GCA_029814465.1 Ostorhinchus cyanosoma | reverse complement strand
AAAACCATTGTTTAATGTAAAAAAGCTAAAAGTTTCACTTTCTTGGGTCTTAGGAGGATATAGCAGTGGGTTAAAAGACCCAAAATGTTATCATTATAGAAGACAGATATTGATTATTATCAGAAGTGTCAAATTTTTATCTCTATTAGAACTACTTATTCCTGTTACATTGTTTCTTAGCTGTGAGAAAATGATGGAAAAGCATCAGTCAGTGGTCCTCCAAACTCAAGACGACATCCCCAAATGTCTTGGGAAAGTAGGTTAGTCAATGATTAACACAGATGGTGATTAGTTCAAAAACTGACACCTAATCAATATATCAAATGATGGTTACAGTTCCAACTTTCTTCCTGTGTTTAAAGACTAAGTGACAGAGAAGTCACGCCAATGTATCTGTAAACTGCTGTTCTTCTGTTTTATGGTTACAGCAGAAATGTTACACTAACATATTGCTGCCCTCTACTGACTTGTGATAAGTATATTTGTGTTGCAGTAAAATATCATGGATGTTTGTTGAGAAATATAACACAATGCTTACTCGTATCGTCATGTTATCACTATTATACAGTAACTTCATAAACTCTGTCTTATTGTTTGTCCTTCAGGGCATTGATGAAGGGCCAGACGGACTGAAGCTCATCTCTGACATCATTCGAGAGAAGCTGGAGATTGAGGTCAGCGTCCTGATGGGAGCCAACATTGCAAGTGAGGTGGCGGACGAGAAGTTCTGTGAAACCACCATCGGTTAGTTGAATTCAGCTGCACAGATTTAACTTGCATGCAGAGGGCGACTTAAGTTTGGAGAGATGAGGCTGTAAGCTGTTCAGACAGTGTCATTTATATGATTAATTGTATTCAATACAGGTTCCAAAAATGAGCGCAATGGTCAAATCTTCAAGGAGCTGCTTCAGACCCCTAACTTTCGCATTACTGTGGTACAAGAGAGCGACACCGTGGAACTGTGTGGAGCACTAAAGGTAAAAGCAGCTCAAAGTCCACCTTCAGTCATGGGAGAAGCCATGAAATTACTTAGCAATGACAAATAATATTTGCATAGTGTCACTGTGCTTTCTTCTCAAAAGAGTCTTGCTTGTGCCTATGTTGATTGTTTTTGCTGTTAGTTAACTCAGTTTCTAAGGTAAGTGGTGACTAGTGTAGCTCACTGTTGTGGCTATAGAAGAGCTGCAGAGAAGTAGTGAAGAACTTGTGATTAAACATAGGTAGTAATGGTGTGTTGTGGTTATTATCATGAATGTCAAAAAGGAATTGGCTAAGGTGAACAATCTGCTCCTAGAACAAAACAGACACCAATGCAGACTTAATGTACGAGTATGTGCAAATCTTCCATTTTCAAGCTTTAAATTTGTTAATTTGACATCTTCCTCCACCTTCACAGAAAAAACTGGATCTAAAAATATGCAAATATTGTTTATTTTTAAAGTTTATCTTCTAGATGTTTTCTCCATTCCTGAAAGTCCACTATCAGTCTGCACTGATTTGTTCAGGTTTTTACACCACATTCAGTACATGCTCGGTCATGACTGATAAAGTCTGCTGGTGTCTCAGTCAGTTTTTTAGTGCCCACATAGACACTTTCCTCCTTTATCACCGACTGAACATTTACAGTTAGAGATTACAGTGAACCAACATGGAAAAACACTTATTTTAGAGCAGAAGGGACATTTTAATTTTCATATCAGATTCAGAAACATCTTGCTAATTGTATATTTAAATTTGTCAGAATATTGTTGCAGTAGGTGCTGGATTCTGTGATGGCCTGGGTTTTGGAGACAACACTAAGGCAGCGGTGATCCGCCTCGGTCTGATGGAAATGGTCGCATTTGCAAAGTTGTTCTGCAAAGGTGAAGTGAGTTCCATCACATTCCTGGAGAGCTGTGGTGTTGCTGACCTCATCACCACCTGCTACGGAGGACGCAACCGAAAAGTAGCAGAAGCCTTTGTCAGAACAAAAAAGGTGCGTTACACCACTGTTAATGCTGTAATTTAAAGGGATACTCCACAATTTGGAGGGTATTAATAGTTGTAGTAGTAGTATTTACAAATGACTGCTATTTTAGAATTTGTGAAATAGTTATAATAGCTGCCCAGAGATATAGTGGTGTGTACAGCTGTACCCATTAATCTATAATTGATACATAAATGTAGGATACAAAGTATAAAGTGCACAAAGTATCCAAAGCTTCATTCTTGTCTTACCCAATACTGTTAGTTTCTCATATCTGGTAGTTTAAAAAGCATTAGGAACTTCAGTGCCTTGACAGTGAGGTAAAGCCTCCTCTAAGGTAACGTATATCTAGGATTAAATACCGTCTGAAAGACAAATTTCTGGGGTTGAAAAAATGTCCTTTTCCTTTGATTTGTTACTTTGTGAATTTCATGGAGAGAAAGAGGCATGAAACAGGTGAAAATGTGCTCACTCATCCTGAACCTGAACAGCTACTTTTTGCAGCAAAGTCAGCACACTGCACTGTACTTTAACATTAAGTGTGTAGATTAGGGGTATCTATTCGTTTAAATGGAATAAAGCATTTATAATAGTGTTTTTAGTGTATAATCACCTGAAAATAAGAATCACAATGCTTTCATTACTTTTCAATGAGTGGTTTACCATATTTCCTCAAATAGGTCTTAATTTACCTCAGTTGCAGGAGATACTAGGCTGATATTTTAGAGTTAAAGGCAGGCTTCCATTTTCGTCCTCTGTCTAATTAATAGAAATGGCAGTATTTAGTATGAAACCTCATTTTGATTCGCTCCTGTTTTCAGTGTTAAAAGTACTGCAATGTGCACTAATTCTGCAAATGCAGCACTTCCTTGAGTTATCTTTGCCAAGTTTGCAGTTTGTTGAGCCACGGTTCAGACTAAATGATGACAGTTCTGACCTTGTTTGCTGGACTCCAAACAGATCTTTAGTGCAGATATTGACAACTCGACCTGTACAGAAAACAGAGGTGATTTGTTGATGTTTTCTGTCTAAAAAAAAAAAAAAAAGGGTAAAGTTAACAGAGCTACAATTTAAAATAACATGATGCAGCATGTGAAGATTATAAGTGTTAAAGGTGCTGTATGTAGGATTTTTGTTCCCAGTAATCCTAAAATGGCCCTGACTGTCATCAGACATTAAGGAATCCTGTTCATTTCAAATACTGATATCACTGACAGTAGTCAAACAGACTACTGTCTATTTGATTGTCACATCTTAGTACCTAATAAGACGTCTTACTTGGAGAAAAACATTGCGCTTCTATGTTGATATAAAATTCTGCAATCAAAACCTAGTAATCCTTCATCAATATGGTGTTTTCAAAAGAAGATGATCCACACATGAACTCTGAATGAGACATTCAAGACAGCAGCAACAAATTTACGTATTATATAAAACACTCCTTTATTTATTTTGTACATTCGGTTTGCTTTTCTCATACCGGCTCACCAAAAAAGCACAAATCATTTGCAACTTTTGTCTGGAAAATAAAACTGTATTTTGACCTTTTTTGTGCATGATCTGAGGTAAAACTGTTTTGAGGTGATTGACTTTCCAAGATTAATCCTAAGTTTTGAGTATTTGGTTTGAAAATTGGGTTATATTTGTAGTGAAATACAACGTCTACCAACAACTTTTCAAATTTTCATTCTTTGTCACTGTCTGGTTTCACAGTCTATTGCTGAGCTCGAGGGTGAGATGCTCAACGGCCAAAAGTTGCAGGGTCCGCAGACGTCAGCGGAGGTCTACAGGATCCTACAGAAGAAGGATATGATCAGCAAGTGAGTTCATCTGCATTACATTTACTAAAATGACAGATCCTACTATAAATGATTTGCTTAATTACATTTCAGCGCCACTTTCGGTTCAAACATGCTCCTGTGTGGTTCTTGATTGCACAACCCATAATTCCCTGCGTGTCTGCTTTGATTCCACAGGTTCCCGTTGTTCGTCGCCGTCTACTTGATCTGCTTTGAGGGCAAGGAAGTCCAAGAGTTCATCACTTGTCTTCAGAACCACCCAGAGCACATGTAAAAACATTTTGCAGCTGCTCTTGTAATAACAGTTTACTACCACTAGATGGAGATAGAGGTTCAGGAGAGGAAAACGCACAATCTGACAACAGAGCTGCAGCACTTTTACATAAAATCATTTATTACTTGTAACATTTCTTCATGGAGTCCTATTTTCCGACCTTTTAAACTCAAACATTTGGTGTTTTATGCGCTCACAAACAATATATAGTAATATTTAAGTATTATGTATTGTAAATCAGGTGATAAGTAAACTACAGTTACATATTGCGAGATATTTCTTTAATGTTCCCTGTAAATGCAGCAGTACCTGAGGTAACTTTCACTACATGGCAGGGTTTACATTTTTTCCTATTGTATATGGACTAGTTTCCTTAAAAAATAAAAAAATAAAAATAAAAAAAAGTTAAAAGTGTCTCCTTTTCTGAAGAATCAAGGATGAAGACGATGTGTGTCCTTAAACTTCCCCGAGACCAAAGGGGTTGGTGCAATCGCAGGTCATGATCAATGAAAAGTGAATAAGGTATAATGTCCTCCTGTGATTGAGTTGTGTGTCAGATCCCACAGTCGGTGTGTGACGGCTCAAACAGATTCCCACGAGGGCTGCTGTAACTCGGTATGAAAAACCGGATTAAAGGAACAAACGCCGTCCTTGTCCCTCCATCTCAAACTGCGTTACAGGTCAGACTGGTGAAACCTCTGATTCTCTCCCCTCTGTCTGTCTCCATCTGCCTCCCATCCCTGGCCTTTCACTGAACTCCACTCAAATAGATACAACTTTTATTAGCATGACTCTACTTGCACCAGATCCAGTATTAAGCATAAATGATACTGTTGTGTGCATTGAACTAGAGTGCAGGCTAAAAGGAATTAAATGAAATCATGATTACAGAAACATAAGATGTAAAACACAGTTACACAAAGGCACTAGTGTGTGGGTGCAAAGCAAAACTGGTGTAAGATAAATTAACTTTTTACTGCGTTGACAGTCTTTTAATGACTAACCAAAAACTGCATAAGCTCCTTATCTCATTAATTATTTAGTACATAATCCTTAAGATCAAAACACTGAAAATAGATTTGTAGAAATGGAGGTAAGTCACATGTCCAAGCTTCAAGTCTTCAATATTAGCCCTCAAGTCTCAAACAAGTCCTAAGTAACTATGACTATGACTAAGCAAAGTCATGCAAACCTCTGATTATTGATCCTACGTGGAACAAATGAGTCTACATTCACAACCAATAGCTTTTAATCTGTTCAGCAAAATAAATCCTGCCTCGAAATGTGTCAGTTTTGAATTTTTGTGATAAATTATTCAGTGACGTGTTTGCTCATGTTTTATCAAGTCTGTGACGAGTCATGTGACGACTATGAGTGAGTCAAGTCAAGTAAATATTAACATAAGTCAAACTGGTCTGGTGAATACGGTACTAAGCACAAGTCAAGGTTTTTATCATTGTTCTTCAAGTGAGTCTCACAACCTAAAAATTAACATCAAGTATAATGTTGCTTCACATTTATTAAGACGGGGAGTAATCCACAAACTCCTTTGACTGATATGTATCTTTGTTTTGCATTTATTCAGATCTTTGTCATAATGAACATGCGAGACTGTCTCGACACAGTCTGCAAGCTTTTTTTTCTGTAGATTGTACATCCTTTGTGCATTTTTATCCACCAAATCTCTAAATTTGGGAGCATGTGAGTCTATAATATTATTACATTATTATTTTGTGTTGTATTGTAGCTTTCATTGCAATTTTTGTCTTTGTCAGATTGTTCTTTTGATTTATTATCTGTCTGTAAGTATGGGAACATCCAAAGATACACCTAAATAAGTCAAGCACTGGCTCCGAATCAACCCTGGAACCTGTTTCGTGGAAAAGGGATATAAATGTCACCGCTGTAAATTGGAAAATCATTGTAATCAGAATCAAGAGATTATCAAAGTTCACTGGACAAAACAAGACAAATTGAATAAGACTTTAAATTCTGATGTCTCATGCTTTCAAAGTGGGAATGCTTTGTTCAGATTTAATTAAATGGTGCAATGTTTCTGTAGCATGAGCAGTCTTTGTTTTGTGTTTTCCTCTGTCTCTGCCTTTATCCTCGCTGGCTACCTTTCCAAGCTATCTCCCTCCACAGGCTCACAGAGCTCGCAGTCCTCGCTGCCCAAATCCCAGGACTTCAAAGGGTTTACTGCAGAGCTCAGGGAGGCTGATGGAAGAGGCACCAGGTTTGTTTTTTTTGGTTGAGTTTGTGTGGGGGTGCGTCCACGGTTCCCATGAGAGAATAGAGTCTTGCAGGTTGATGTCCTCAGCAGCTTCTCGTCTCATAACAGCGACTGTCATCGGTGGGTTTTTGAATGTGCTCTGAGACCCTTGTGGTGGTTTGACACAAACCCAGGTCCTCTGTTTCAAAGCGAAGGCCCACCTTCAGATGAGACCCCGAGTTGAAAGAGGAGCTTAATCACCAGGGTAACTTGTCTGTTTGGTACCCCACGACCTCACACACTCATGCACTGTCCTCCAGTGGGAGGCCCCGTGGATTGCACAGGATAACAGCCCAACAGCACGGATTGAGGTCAGTGTTGTTTTTTGATGTACCTCTCTGCTTCATTACCTCTCTGAACAGCGGAATGACGTGTTCACCTTTGTGTTTAGAACTGCAGCATAGAGCATTTTTAGATTTGAGTACAAGGGTATCATCTTGGTAACTTGAGTTAAATCAAAACCATCAATTCCAGGGTCAATTCAATCAATACATAATAGGGCTACAAATCTGGATATTTCAATATTTACCTTTTGCTTCAATTCTAAGCTAATGACTGTCTCCCTGGTTTACGTTCATACCAGTCTGTGCATTGATTTCATTCACTTTCTAATAAACTGTACCCTGATTTCTATATATAGGAAATAAATAGATACTGTTTTACACAATAATACTTCTGTTCAATCCAAAGTCTTTCTTCTGCTCCTCTAAAACAGCAACAGTGTGCGATATATACAAAAAATGCACATGTTGGATCTTTAAGTAACAGTATATAACACGGATCAGTCAAATGTAGTTAGTTAAGTTGTTTCTTATAATGGTGTAACAGAGAAAATAGCTCTAGAGCAGGAGTGTCACACATATGGCCCACGAAGTATTTCAAAGCTACATTTAATGAATCATTGTGATGAGGCTAGAGTTTTAAGTAAATTATGTAAATGAGGATTTGTTTGTTTTTTTAAAAATGTCATGTAGAAGTGCTTTCAATAAGCTGTGCATACAATCGTTAAGACAAAAACCAAAACCAAATAACTAAACAAAATTAAATAGATTTAGACCCCTTGTAGAAAAAAAAAATCAACTCTGAATGACATCTACCTAAAAAACACATTAATCCACTCTTCAGTACATTCCACATTCACTACAAATGTGATTTATGGAGTGTAATGAGACTGTGTTGTCATTCACAGTTGGCTTATCACACCTGTGTCTCCCATGGATGAATGTCTCAGTTGTGCATCCAAACTTTTCCCTTGAGTCATTCCTCTCGTCCTCTCATATGTGGGCCACCCCAGGCCAGACGCCTGCATCACGCCTATAATTCATACCATCCACAGAAGCTTTGCATCAGTGTGAAACTTCACATGCAAGCTAATAGATATCACCTAAAGGCAAACAAGTGGTGGTAGTTTATCTGTATTTTCTATCATTTGTGGACATATTTTTGCTTGTTTATGTGACCAGAATAAAATGTGGGCATTATACAAAGCACCGTACTGTATAATATCGACATTTCTTTAGACTTTAGGCTTTATTTTGCCATTTGCACAAATACATCGTAGTATAGGTACATTGGAATTCTTGTGTGATTCCCTGAGTCCCAGAGTTAAAAAAGACAAACAAAAACAACACATAAACACAGCTAAAACATATAAAAACAATTATTCCACAAACAGACACAAATACACACTGTAAAATAGAGTGCTCTATCAAAGAAATAATGATAAAAGTCCTGGAAGGTAGAACAAGTTATTGCACATTTGATTAAAGTGGCTGTTGCACATATTTAGGACAAACTAAAAATATTAAATTTTTCTACATACAAGCTTTATTTTTGAATATTTTCTTCATTTCAGCCATCCGAGTACATATCCACAGGGGGGGTGTCACCAAAGGCACATGGGTACCAACTCCAGACCTGTGCTAGTATCTTGGTCAAGGGCACAAATGGGAGAATCAACTGAGCATATTTGTTTTTGATGGCAGGGAGGCACTAGAAGACACCTGCATGAGGAGGGTACGAAATTCAGAGTTTACTTAAGTCTTGACGTGAGATGCCAATGTATGAAACCTCCAAATTGTAATATAAGTGCATATATTTCATATATGGAAATTCAATACATATCCATAAATGATATTTGCATGAGTGGGCCGTCTTTAGCACAGAAAATATCTGCAAAGGGGTACAATGTTCTCCCAACCACAGCAGAGTTATTGCACACACCATAGACTGTATATGAACAAACAAAGGAACAGAAACAAACCACATTCCCCAAAACACCCCAAAACATTAGATTCAATATCAGTCATAGAACCCACCCCCTCACTTTTAACCAAAGTACCTATGAAATCATTTTGGTCCCAACAATTTTTGTCTATTTAGCTAGAATTCAACAGTTATGTTTCCAATTAGTTTGTTTCACAGTTATGATATAAAACAGGTCTTAGGCAGCTATAATGACCAGTCGCTGTCAAAAAACTGTCAAACACAAGAGTGGAAACATATCTGTATTGCACAGACCGCTGACCCAAATTGTATCAAAGGAGCAACATGACAGCTCCAGTAGCCATAGGGTTTTGGCTTCACTTTTGCATAGCCTGAAGAATTGCCGAATTGTATAATCCATCCTTAAATACAGTCCAAACCTATAGAAGTCAGGAGGTGTAGCCTGGTGTTAGTCTGTTGACCCCAAGCATCTCCTGCTGAGGAAAGGAAAAATACTTCTTAAAACTGGATTGATTAAAACATTATAATCTTGATATACAAATATAAAAAAATGTTGGCAAGGATAAACAAATGTACAGATTATTCATATAATTGGATTCCAAAAACATACAATGGTGATGTTGTTTTTCTTTGTTTTTGTGGGGGGGTTTTTTGGTGACTTGACACATGGGTGAGTCTTGAATCCCAAGCTAATTACAGGCCACTGATCTCATCAGCTGTCACTGCACACTCTTTTTACATGTCAAAGACTGCCAAATGGGACCTCACATCCTTCCTCCAGCTCACACAACACGTTCATTGAAACCAGAGGAGATGGAGAGAGAACCCAAATAAAGAAAGCAAAGGCCACTTCTTTCCCCAGCTGGTGTAGACTCAATAGCAGAGGGTGCAGAGTCTTGTCCGTGAAATAACAACCACTCCTTCACCTTCCCTCAATCCTCCACCTCTGCTGCATCGGTTCTTTCCCGGTTCTGCCTCCTTTTGTGCTTGCCAGCACTCTGATGAGGGGAAAAAGAGAAAGGGGAGGGTGCGAGAGCCGAGGGGGAGGTGGTGGAGGTGAGGGCAGTGGTCTTTTGCTTTTGCAGTTTGAGGGGGGAAGAGGAGGAGAACTTGGCAAAGCGCCTGGCTGTGGCACTGCATACAAACACAGGGTGAAAACACAAGGCCTATTTGTTTGACTCGCCCATCCTCTTACCTCGAGGAGGGTGGAAAAAATTGCACGAGACAGCCATAAGATACGGTGGTTCCCTCTGGATAGCCATCGATTCTGCACTGCCAGAGGATGAACGGAGATGAATGAACAGCAGGAAATCATTGTACATAATTCAATGAATCCAAGTCGGTTTGTGCAGTAAAACCTTGGCTTTGTTTTCTTCTTCTAATAGTTTAATTAAATATGAAATACTGTCATCTCTTATGTGAATCTGCAAAATAGCATCAGGAGAATAACCGCAATTTATCACCACAATATATCTCTTGACAATACAAAAGGCTGACAAAGTCAAAGCTGTCTTTTCTGTGTTGCATCCCGGTTCATTTAAATCTCCTCAGCTGGATTTCCTGTGGACTAGCTGACATCAGCACAAGCTCCACAATTTCTTCTGATTTGTGAAAGATGAAATCTTTACCGTATGTGCTCAACTTGTCTCTCTTGAGCCCATGCTCACATGCACATAAAGATGCAGAATTGATGTGAGAGGGGAACGTCTGTGGATTCCCATTGCAGCTGCAAATAACTCTGGCACCTAAGTGTAGCGAAGGCCGTGTGCAAACCATTTCCTACTACCTGGAGCAAATATCCATGAGGGAAACGCAGCACAACTGCATCAGCAGTGACATTAAGGCAAAAAGATGGTGACCAATATGTTTTCCTGAATTGTGTGATATAAATCAGCTCTGTGCTGTTTTTCATTTGTTCACACAAAGTATGAACAAGAATGGGTGGAAATGAAATATACTTTAGTAATACTAAAGGTTCCAACTAGGGACCTTTTTGTGTGGAGTTTGGATGTTCTCCCCAGGTTTGTGTGGGTTCTCTCTGGCTTCCTCCCACCATCTAAAGACATGCACTGATAGGTTAAGTGGTCAACCTAAAATTGCCCATAGGTGTGAATGTAAGAGTGATTGGTTCATCTTTATATGTCGCCCATAGGTAGCTGGGATAGGCTCCAGCACCCCCCATGATCCTAGTGAGAATAAAGCTGGTTCAGAAGATAAATGAATGGATGAATAACAAATGTTCACTATGTAACATTCATTTGGGAACTGGCTACAAGCTGACATAAGTGTTCTCCATTTCTAAGTTAATTGTTGCCTGAATTGCACACTGTTGCAGGTATAGAGGAGTGAAGAGTTGCCCTGAATATCTTGGGAGCAAACATACAGATTTTGAGGAAAAAAACCACCTCCTCCTACTCCTCGAAGCTAATTGCTATATTTGTACATTACACAAGGATAATTTTGCTGTTATAAAACACACCCAGCTGGTAGATTAAATTACTTGTCAGTGTTGAACGTAACCTTTTCTTTGGTGGCCAAGGTTTTTACTGTTACCTGTAACAGTAGCATAAGCTTAGCAGATTCCAACCCCTGCCCTCCTTTTATTTTCATCCTTTTATGTAAATACTGTCATTTCTGTTTTCAAAAAACACGACATTTTCAGATTAGTAGCCCAAAAACTAATGTGACTACATCCATTTCTTCTCTAGTTCAATCTGATGCATGCATGAGATTGTATTCACAAGAAGTGACGCTTTTCATTTAATCAGAAAAAATTATGAAGAGGTTTTAGTCATAAATTTTGGTCTATTT
>JAPTYQ010000013.1:14407007-14419459 GCA_029814465.1 Ostorhinchus cyanosoma | reverse complement strand
AAAAAAGTCCGATTTGGGCCACGTTTCCCTGCAGTCTGAACGTAGCCTCAGTAAAATATTGAAGTCTTGAAGAATATGCCATATAATTTAGTTTCTATTCAACAAACCACAAAGTATGTTCATTGAATTTTCAACATCTTATCAACTCCGTCTGACCTCTTGATTGATCGTCTTCTTTTCTTACCTAAGTTATTTGCATCCATAACATATCTCCGACCATCTCATTCATTCTCATTCCATCTCATTCATACCTGAGGCTGCTGCCAGTACTAAAAATACCAATGATTTAAACGTTCAATAGCTTCTCAACTGCTAATCCTGTCCATATGTTCTGAGAATTCAGGGTTACATGGAGACAACCATTAATTTCGAAGTCTAAGACATTTTAATACAACTTTCTAAATAATAGAAAATACACATTGTGATATTCTCTCGGAGTTCATTGCAAAAGACATTCATATTAATTCATCCATTCTCAGACAAAGCAAATGTGAAACTGGGACTTCAACTTCAGGCTCTCGTAAATCAGATGATGTACAGGACTCTTGATAATAGCCGAAAGCAAAAAAAAAAAAAAAAAAAAATACAGATCTGAGCTGCTATTTAAATGTAGTAAATGCACTGGATGTTTGGCCTTGAGTTTTATTTTTAGTGCAGACCAAAAGACCTGAAGATGCACCGTTAATCCTCAATGCTCACCTTTGAACATCCACTCTTTCACTCTTTTATAGTCTTACCGTAACCCCACAATGTAGGGAAAAGTCGAGACATTAAATCTGACATGAAGAAAATGTGATGGGATTGAATATTTTTAATAAGGAAATCAGTTAAAAACGTACTTAAATTCTACAGAAGTCACACAGTAGGGTGCGTTCTTGACTTGGATTGGAAAGACATCTACCACGCTGGGATTAAAGAGTGTTAAATCTTTGTTGACGTTGTTTTCGTTGGACCAATTAGACACATTTAACCAGATCCTGTCACATTTGGACTCTATAGTGTAATTGAGGACTTGACAGAATGAAGATATGAACAGAAATAGAAAAAGAAGCCGAATATACTGAAGAGACAAAGGAGGACAGAGACACAGAGGGAGGAGGTGAAGACATAGGCGATACCAAGAAATGAGTATAAGAGATAAAGATGAGGGTAAAAGAGGGACAGAGGCAAGAATGATAAAGAACCTGACGAAGACAGGAAGATAGATGATCCTGCTGCAGTCCCAGCTGGACCGTCTGTTATGTTTTGATTCTGTTCATAGACATTCCATGTCACTCAGTAAAATAACATGATTCTAGTTATCGTCTATTCATCCGTCTGCCAAGTCTGATTGAGTTTGTAAAATCCTTGGCTCCTTTTATGGAGGTTTTCTTCAAATGGTTGCTAATGTTTTGCCAGTGCAGGTCCAGCTTTACAACTCTGAAGCCCTTAACCCATAAAGACCCAGTGCTACTTTTGAGTCAGTTCCCAAAGGATTCTGTCTCTATATTTAACCTTTCTGAAGTGATTTATCACCATTTATTATAATATTACTCTCTGTATTTTGTGTTTTTTCTGTTAAAATCATGTATTTTCCTATATTCAATCCTTAAAGACCCAGAGCTACTTTGTGTCAGATCCTGAATTAATTTTTCTCTTTGTGTAACCTTTCTTAAATGATTTATCACCATTTATTACAATATTATCCCCTGTCTTTTGCATTTCTTCAATAAAAATCTGGTATTTGCCCATATTTAATTTACTAATCACATAGATATTCATTAAAGTTCAGATTAAAGTTAATCTTTATAATATCAGAAACAGAGAACAATGACGAAAATGTGACTTTTTTGACAGAAATAAACATTAACTGAACATAAACCCAGTGTGTCCATCCACTGTCATTTCACAGGTTTAACTGGTGAATGAATGTTGTAGAAATTGATGGTGTTTCCACGTTCACTGCAGAGCCTCTGAACGTTCAAAAGGGTCATATCTGATCACCATGAAAAGATGACAAACTGCATTTTACACCAATTATTTAAATGTGTTGATAGGATTAGTGGATCAACCGGTATTAAACAGTTTACATCAGTGGATGATTTAGGCTGACGGTGGATGTTTGGGTCTTCATAGGTTAAAGAATTACCTGCACTTAACCGTGGCTGATGGATCCTCTCAGCGTTATTGAGAACAAGCATGAAAAGCACATTTGAACAAGTGTGCAATCATTTTGCTGCATAGCAATAACACAGAAGTGTGTAATTAATTCACTATGACCATACATTTAATTTGGTTCCTTGTCAGTATAGTTTTATATTGCATATATAATATCCACATTTAACACTTAAAATGTGATGCAAGAGGTAAAGGGAAGGTGTGAAGGATGGTGGTGAAGCCAGTGATGTTGTAAAATTTTAGAAACAACTGTACTTATCCAATGATAGGAGGCAGAGCTGTAGATGTTGAGATATTCTCTGACAAAGATGGACAGGATTAGGAACAAGTACATCAGAGGGACAACTCAGGTTGGACGTTTTGGGGACAACGTGAGAGAGGACAGATGGATGTGCAGAGGAGGGATAGTGAATGTGTTGGTAGATGGATAATGAAGATTGAGCTACCAGCAGGAGGCACAGAGGAGATTTATGGATGTCGTGAAGGAGGACACGCAGGTAGAAGATGGAGGAGACAGGGTCAGATGGAAGCAGATGATTTGCTGTGGTGACCCCTAAAGTAGTACCCACATTTAACATTTAACATTTCTTGTCTAAAGGAGAAGACAATAACATAAATATATATCACTGAGATGTATATGCAACATGTGAATGATTCATCAAGGTACAATTGTGAAAGAGTCCAGACCTGATTCCCATTGTGAATTTCTAGGATGTGATGAAGAGAACACAGTCGTCTGACTCCATCATTAATACGAGACTGTGACATAAATCAACGCAACTATGGACGGAAATATTCTAAAATATTGTAACAATACATAAGCAATGGATTCGAAATTCGAAGCTACTCACTGCACTGGCTCGAGTTAAAGAACGTGTTGCGGCTGAACATATTAATCACTCCAGTAATTATCCAAAGGAAGGACCAGAACTGTTGGCTTAGTTAAATCCAGGTGGTGACTTTTTTTTTGTGTATATTCGGGGTTCCACATACTTCCCTCCAAAACCTCTTGACTTTGTCTCACTATGTCATATTAACAAAAAAAAAATCTGCCACTATTCAGGAACTACAAAGTTGACCATGTGTGGAATAAATCACCAGTACTGTTGCTCAAGACATGACTGCTACTATTTAGACATCATTTCCTCAGTTGTTGCATGCATAAAAACTTTGACCCGTCTCTTTGTGTGTCTGTGAACTGTTGCAGAATATACTGCTTCCCTTTCCATTGGTTTCCTCAGTGCCCCTGCAGGGCTTTGACCTGTGACATGAAAGAGCCAGACCTCTTGCCTTGAATGGAGCCAGATGAGCCGCAGGTCAAAATGTTAATGTTAATGTTACAGGATCATTAGCAATTGCCTCCAACTCCCTGCACACATCACACACACACAATGCATGTATGTGCGATGATTCAACTGAAATGAACTGAAATGAAATGAACTGTTTGATCTGGACAGATAAATGCCCTAAAACGTGCCCTGAAAAGTCTCTGGTATTGCCAAAAAATTATGAGTTAGTGTAAGGTCACCAGCAATAAAAAATAAAAAATAAGAGCTATAGAGAGCTGGAGAACTGTTTTTCTTTCCTTACTTCAAGATAAGACCGTATCAGTGCAAGTAGAGAAGGGAGATATTGAAGTCGGGATGTGATTTAGGAGGATGGAGGTATTTTTTTTTGTCGCTCCAAAAACACAAACACACATAGGCTATCTTAATGGAAATGTCTGCAGACTGCACCTGTCAAGCAGTGGCATTATTCTGCAGATTCGACATGCTTTGCAGATTTAAAATTGCCACTAGCCTAAGCTGACATTTCTTTAAATAGCAATCACAAAATCAATTATTTGATCCACATGTGTTCATATTTTTTAATTTAGCAAGGAACAGATCCTAAGCTTCCAGTTGAACAATCAAAGGTTTTCCATTATCAAATGCTCACTGAAAATAACATGGTTATTCCGTCTCATCATCTATGTTTTTCCTCGCATTTTTTCTGGCAGTCAATATAATACAAGCCTGGATTTTATTTGATTTTCTGCTGGCATTTAGCTTTAATTGAATGTCTGTGAGGAAACTTTGACCCAGGCTAACATTCTTTGCATTTTGTCAGTTTGTCTGGCTTTGTGTCATTCCAAAAAGAGTCGTAAAATCATGTTTTCTGTGTCATTTATGAAATAGTTTGTCTTCCAGCTCCGGCCTAAGTGCTCAAAGCTTGCAGTGTCGTCGGCCTACACTCTCATTCTGTCTCCGTGAGCGAACAATATTGCAATGCAGTGAGCTTACATGGGAAGAATGCGACAACAGAATGGAATTACGAGAGAAAATATTACATTTGAAACCACAAGGAATGTAGCAGAGATGGGCTGAAGAAGTGGATCATTTGTTCATGGTGGTTAGGGATGACAAACAGTGGGCGTCACATGTTGTAGCTGAAGGTCTCAGAGTCATTAAATCCAGAAATTAGTTCCTGAAAATGTCCCTTTCAAGTCTCTGGACACGTGGAAATATATATTAGCAATCTAACTATGTAATGTATGGTCGTGTGTGCATATTAGAACACAGTTAGAAGGTAGTTTCAGCCACAGTTTGAAATGCTCATCAAAGCTTTTGTAAACCTAATATCAGACATGGCTAAGCAGGATATATATTCTGTCATTTATTATATGACACAAGACAATCTCAGTAAACTGAATTTTTAATTTTGGTTTTTATTTATTCTTCTGTACAGCACTTTGTTCCACTGTGGTTGTTTTGAAGTGCTTTACAAAAGAGCTTACTTGTTAATCTTCCCCTGTAAGTTGCTTTAGCAAAAAGTGTCTGCCAAATGCATAAATGTAAATTGTGCCAATCAAATGTATTTTTAAACTACGACTAACAGCAAACTGGCTGCCTGGTGATGCACAGATGGGCTCTGATGCTACTGAAATCCTCATGTATGTGTAAACCATCTATCTCCCACCCCCCTGAACTCATTTTCTCTGCTTTAAACCTTGACGTGATCTAGGTCCAGTTCTGACTGCATCCAATCCAATCCAATCCAATCCAATCCAATCCAATCCAATCCAATCCAATCCAATCCAATCCAACACAATACAATACATTTTCATTTATAAAACACAAATTTAAACAAACACAAAGGTCTCCAAAGTGCTGTACAAGAAAATAAATGCACTACAAACATAATAAAAAGATAACATTCTCAGATCAAAACACAATGAAGCATAATATAGAAATAAAGAAATGTCACACCGTGGTGAAGTTTGTTTTGTCTTGGGTTTTTGTCTTGTCATTTCCTGTTTTATTTTGAAACATTAACTCTCCTCTCGTTTCAGAGCACTTGCTCTTCTTCGTGTGTCTCCTGAACCCTGCCCTAATTACAGATTGTCTCCACCTGTTCCCCATTAGCCTCATGTGTTTAAATAGTCTGCGTGTCCCTTGTCTTGTGCCATTGTGTCTTTGTCCTCTGACCGATTCACTGGAGCCTGCTTACTTGGTCACAGTGTTTGAGAATTTTCATGTTTGCCATTGAACCTTGAAACAACTCCTCCGGGTCACGCATGGGACTCCTGCAACCTCTGCCCATTTCCTCCAGACCATCGGCTGAAATATCTATGGACTTCATCACGGGGCTCCCGGCCTCTCAAGGTAATGCCACAGTTCTCACTGTGGTGGACAGATTTTCCAAGATGGTAAGATTCATCACCTTGCCCAAGCTGCCATCAGTCAAGTAAACTGCGTTTATGATTAACCATTTATTCAAGATTCACAGATTTCCCAGGGACATCGTCTCGGACTGGGAGCCCCAGTTCATGTCACGCTTCTAGAGTGAGTTTGTTCAACTCATCAGAGCTAGGGTCAGCCTGACCTCAAGCTACCACCCGGAGGCTAACTGCCAGACCGACCGCCTCAACCAGCCCAACCAACTATTATTTTTTCTTTTGGTTATGTGTAATTCTGATTTCTAATTGTAATTACATGATGAGAATAAACTGGAAACCATCCTCCGGTGCCTCGTTTCCCAGAACCCCTCTACAAGGAGCAAACACCTGGTTTGAGTATGCCCACCTAAGCCACAGGATTTTTGCCCTTTAAATGTGTCTATGGTTATGATCCATCTGTAGTTGCAGACGAGGAACTGGAAGTGTCGGTGCCTTCAGCTCACGCCATGATCTACCAGTGTCGTCGCATATGGGGTGCTGCCCGACAAGTGCTTATCTGCTAAGGGGTTGTCAGAAAGGCAGCAGACCGCAAGAGGTGACCTGCCCCCACTCACCAGCTGGGTCAGTTTGGCTCTTGGCCAAAGAGCTCCACCTCTGCGTTCCCTCCAAGAAACGGGCATCATGATTTGTCGTATCCTTCCTAAAAACAAAGATCATAGGTCCTGCAGCTGTCCGCCTGCCTTGCTTCCTTTGCGTCATCCCACCTTCCATGTCAGTCAAGTAAAACCAGTCAGAGAGCCTCATGGTCCCAGCCCTCCCACCCCCTCAACCTCCTGAGGTGGTTGACGGGGGTTCTGTCTTCAAGGCCAAAAAGCTGCTGGCAGTTCGCAATAGATGCTGGGGCAGACAATATTTAGTGTAGTGGGAGGGGTACGGCCCAGAGGAACAAAAGTGGGTTCCTTCACATTTCATCTTGGACCACAGCCTCTTTGAGCGGGACCACCCTGAAAAGTCTGGTAGCTGGTCCTAGAAGGGGGTTCTCTCACCGTGGTGAGTTGTCTTGTCATTTCCTGTTTGATTTTGGAACATTAACTCTCGTTTCAGAGCACTTGCTCTTTGTGTCTCCTGAACCCTGCCTTAATTACTGATTGTCTCCACCTGTTCCCATTACCCTCATGTGTTTAAATGGTCTGCGTTTCCTTTGTCTTGTGCCAGTGTCTTCGTCCTCCAACCAATTCACCTGAGCCTGCTTTCTTGATCACAGCCTTTGAGAATTTTCACTTAAGCCTTTGAACCTCGAAACAAGTGATTTTTGTTTGTAAATTGTATAAATTAGTTCTCTTTAGCCATAGTTTAAGTTTTATAGCCTGTTTGTTTCCCTCTGGAGTGGATTTTAGTCTTCTATTAAGATTTTGTATATTTCCACCATGGGAGAGATTTAGTTTGGATATTTCTGGTAAAAGTTAATCTTGTTCCTGTTGAGTGATTTTCTGTTTCCTCCACTGTGGAGCGTCATTTGTTCAGTACATTTAAATAGCCTCTTCTCCCTTCCTTGGAAGTGATTTTTGAATTGACCTTTCTCAGTTTGCTTGAGCTTTTTTCCTGTTTAAAGTGATTTTATCGGTTTTCTGTTCTTTAAACCTGATCAGAATCTCTGATAGCGTGGTTAAATTTCATAGCCGCATTGTTTTTCACTCTAAGAAGTCTCTGGCAGTGTTAAATAAAAGACTGTTTCAAAATATTCTCTGCATCTGAGTCCTGTTTCGAGTCCCAGCCTGACAAATGGACTATCCGCCTCAGATGAAATATCTGTTCACATAAAATCAACATCTTCAGTACATCTGTGCCTGCAAAAGTCCACTTAGGATGTCTCACAGTATTGGAGTGAAAAATCCTGAGGATACAAGCTCATAGAAAGCTTGAGTCCTGACCCTACGCCATGGGACCCAACTTTGGAAAAAGTATGACTGGCAGTCAGTAGTGTAAGCCTTTTTTTTTTTTTTCTTGTTTGAATTGTGTCACCATTTGCTCATATTTTGAAAGATAACATTGAGTTTAGTGTTCACCCATAAAGACCCAGTGTTTTGCGACGGCTCCCAAATGAATTTTCCTGTATTTATTGAATTTAATTTTGCATTACCTTCAAAAATGTCTGTATTGGTGTTTGAATGTCTGTCTAGTTATTGTGACATGATTATAATAAAAATCAAGGAAATTTTTTGTAGTTTCATACTGTAAGGAAACTAAACTGACTGTGTGGAAAAGGGGTGGGATTAAATCAGTTTTTGCTTCTACTCCTCTTCAAATATGTGACTCCATGTTATACTTTTTTTAGCTGTGTGATTTTTTTTATTGCATATTCAAACTGAGCTGAAATTGACATGAGTAAAACATGTACAAAAAAAATTACCTTGACTGTAATGCAATATTTTTCCAAAGTAAAGTTCCATGATATACAAATAGAAATGTTGCTAACCATAAACAGATACATTTTGATCTATTTATATTTGACTACTGATTGTATTTTGCAGTTATCTGACTCGCTGGATTTTGCTGACAGATTCAGTGATGGTGTTCAGCGATAGTTTAATCAGAATGTTAAACTGACAGCAGTATGAGTCTGCTAAATAACAAATGCCAGTCAAAACTTGATCTGTCATGGATACGGTCTTGAAAATGGTCTAAACAGCAGATTGAAACTATTTTTACTCAAATTTTTGTGGATGCTTAATGAGACACTCAATCTGCATGCAACTCAATCATATGCATTTTTAGTATTTCAAACCAAGTTTCCATGGGCTTTCAGGCTTGATGCGCTCTGCAAAAAAATGCAGTATGACATTTGGGATGAGGTTAATTCAAACTCTTTGCGCATTGTGGGTTATAAGGATGGTTGGTGGTGAGGAATGCAACGTGCTAAGAAGTGGCCTGCAGAGAGGCCAATGAAAAGCAGAATGCCGGTGGCTCCCAGCCGGCATAAAGAAGTCTGCTTGGCAGTGATGCTAAGAGTCATGTGCCTGCATTTAAACCAGAAGGCAAGAAAGGAAAGAGACATAGATGAGGGGAGGGAGAGAAATACAGGCTGATCTAAGAGGCTGGGGATTCTGCCAAGCCAAGACACTTGAGGAATGCAGCAGCAGCTCTTGCTTAGCAATAATACCATTACAGTTCCTGATATCTGAGTCAGGAAAACAGCTTTTCTAGTCTAGTCAGCAGGTCTAGCAGCCAGTGTAAACAAATGACAGGTTATGAGAACAAATAGAAATGACAAAATTCAACACTTTAGAAAGTCAGTCGAACTGTCTCACGGGTAAGGAATTTATTATACTAGTTTTTGTTCTTTTTTTTTTCTTTTTAAATTTGCTTTACCAAAACACCATGCACACTGGTGTCTGCATTGTGTTGCATTTAGAGGCCTATCTGTCAGCTGGGAACCAAGTGAGCATTGTCTCGTCTTGTCAACATTTGCAGAACTATGTGTGAGAGAGCGCGAGAGGCATGTGCTGTGACTCCTCCAGCCCTGGCAGTTAGTTAATAAACACAGGCCTGTCAACAGCTGCTGGTGATGTAATGTGGAACTTCTCCTCACTCTCCTTATCCATCCCCCCCCCCCACCACCACACACACACACACACACACACCTCCTTCCCTTCTATTTACAAGTCTTACTGGGTGTTGCTGCAGACTTTCAGCACTGGCAGCACAGACAGTGTGTTTTAACAGTGTGTTTGTGTTGTGCGTGGCTTCCCCCTATGACACTTCCTGGGGAATTTACAACAGCATGTTTTCAGCTGCCATCAAAGGAAATTCCACTTCATCATGTTGTCTCCTCAACCAAAACACCTCTGAGGGTCTGGGACCCTCAGGGCTGGCTGCAGACCCGTTGAGTGGAGAGGATCCGGCCGGTGCAGAGTAAGTTTGAACTGGTGTTTGTCTGTCTCATCTGTCTGTCTGTCTGTCGCGTGACGTTTATGAGACAAATTGAAGACTTTATTGACAGTTTATAGCTGCATTGCGTGATGGGGCAGATTGTAGTTTATTAAAATGTGGCCTGCAGTATGGCTAACACATGGAAATTTACACTGTTGTCACTGATTTTGTGTGTTTAAAAACAGCGCCATGAATAAAGAGAGAAACAAATCTATTTGTTGAGCAACATAAAAACATCAGATATTTAGCTAGTGAAGCAAAGTTGGCTTTGGTGTTACATTTTTATAGCAGCGAAAATTTGTACAGAAACAAATGCTACCTGTTTAACCACTTGTCATACTGATTAAAGTAAATAATCCGATATCTAAATTCTCACTGCATATTTCTGCAAAATAACACAAAAACGCTCAGTGAAAAGAGGAGCTAAATAAATGTTGGGTAATGTTAGCTTTTTATTCAACTTGGCTAGTAAACAGTTATCATTATGCAACTAGCCGCTTAGCTAATTAGCAAATGTGGTTTTTAATGTGAGATAAAATGGAAGTTGAACAAATTAATTAAAAAGCTGGCAAGTTAATGTTAGGTAGTTGTCTTACAGTATAGACCACCTAAAACAATGAAAAAGGGCTGGAAAACTATTCCACTTGTTAACACTCAAAAGCATGAAGCAATTAAGTTAATTAACAAGTTGTTTTTTATTCCAAGATAAAAACCACAGCGAAAACAGGATTAAGAAGCTGCTGTTAGTGTTCACTAACTGTTTTGCTGTATAAGAAGGAAAATCAGTGCTTTTTTTTAACAGAAAAAAGTAGAACACTCATGGAACTAATAAAGAAAGGTGGTCAATTAATGTGAGGCCAATTAACATTTTTCCCTTATTAAAAATACACAAGTCAAAAGTGTAGTGTCAGTTTGCTGTCATATAAAAAATCTGACAAATTAACTTTATGCAGTTCGTGTGACTAGTTCATGATTTATTGAGTGCAGTCAGGTTGATAAACCAACTGAACTGGCAAAAGCACCCAGATCTGTTTTCATCTTTTTTTTTTTTTTTAGAAGTAGGCAGACAGGCCTTTCTCATGATAAGTTAATGATATACTGTGGATACTGATGTCTACAGAGTTTTCCTGTGGGGAAAACATTCACAGAGATACAGGCGCACAAATACACTGTTGTTTCTCAAGCTGTCAGCAGCCTGTTGATGAAATGTGTGAGTTTAGTTTTTCAGTGAGCTGGCCACCTTATGATAGTCACATACCAAAGTGAAAGAGTTAGGGTGGGGGGGCACAGTTGTGTATTTTGATAACGGTTGGAAAATTCCTCTGCCCTCTCTTGGCCTGCTGCATCACCCTTGGGTCTTTGTAGTCTGTTTTTCAGATTTTTTTCTACCTGTAGCGCTATCTAGAGTGAGTTCAGCAGAGAGTCACGCTCCCGGCTGAAGCATGCTGGGTTGTGAAGAAGGGTCCCTCGACAGGAAACGCAGTTGATTCTTTTTCCAGGATGTATATTAAAGCATCCCCCGCATCTGGTGGGATAAGCAGAGGGAATTGCAGGGACTCCCCTCATGAAGAGGATGACGACATTGTGCTCATTGTATTTTTCCCACCAGACCTCCAAACCCCTCCCTCCTTTTTAAACCCCCACATTAAAATTGCCTGCTAAGTACTGCTGACTAAACAAGATCTAAAGCCGCTCAGACAAGTTTTGGCACAATCTGTGCTACTAAATGTCTCTGAAAAACACACTTTCCTGTTAGCACACTATTGCTCTTGTTAGACATGATTTTAGTTAGGAAGTAATTTCAGTGTTTGCTTAGCAGAGAACCAGTTTTTTAAGTCTTGTAAGCCGGACCATTGAGAGCTCTTTGCATGGGACATCACTCATCTTTGACAAGTTTTACTGAATGAGTAAGTTTCATCAAATATTGATTCTATAGCTTTCAAAGAGTGAACTGAGCCGAGGAGGCTGAGTCTTGAAAAAAGTATTACCAACAAAGACAAGTGCTTACGAAGACAGAACTGGAGCGCTGCATGATGAAAGTGACTATAACCACAGTGGATTAAAAATGCAGAAGTAGGTGTCACATATCTGTCTCCTGATTGCAAACATGCACCAGATGATTTGCAAATGCCTCACAGTCCTCCAGCATGTCTCACAGCTTTGCAACTGTGAAAACATAATGAGAAGATCCATTTGTGCCAAATAAGACCAGCTTTCCTCCTGCAGTCAAGTCGGGCTTTTGTTGCTTGATGGTAGCATGGTGGTCTTGTATGTTGATAACTGTGTCAAAGTATGCAATTTAGGCTTTTTTTTTTTTTTTAGAATATGTTTTATGTGATCAGTTTCTGTACTTTGATGTTTATAGGTTTTGTCAGACATAAAGCTGAAAACTTGCTTGCAGGGGGGAAACAAAATTGGCATTTTTTAGACCTGTTTCATTAAAAACAGTGACTGATTTCTAATTTTTTGCAATGAACAGTTGGATTTTCTTAGTGTTTATGAATAACACAGGCCATATATTCATTGGTGTCCTGTATCTTCACATTTGTGAGTAAATAGCCTGTATTAAACCACCATGTATAAGGCATTTATGCAGTAAAGGTCCATCACGTAGATACATTTAACTGTTAACAGTTTGGCTTCTTTCCTCATGACTGATCCAGTGCTTTCTTTATTTTACTGCAGGAGTAACTCAGTACTGATGCAA
>JAPTYQ010000013.1:14342492-14355743 GCA_029814465.1 Ostorhinchus cyanosoma | reverse complement strand
CAAATCGCCAAACATAATTTGGGTGCAAATAACCTGCTTGGCGGAGGTCTGCACTCTCAGAGTGCTTTTCTAGTTCTCAATCCCTTGCTCAGGTGACTGACTGATTTTTAGTATACTTATTATCCATTTTTAAGAACTGTAATTCTATGATTTCTAAGAAAATTCTGGCCATCTCTGAGACAAAGACAAATCACACACTCATTCTTTGCTAGGTGATAAAAAGATAGTTACTATGCATCGTGATAGCCTTTATTACTGTAACAGTAGAAGTCGTGACTACTTAAATTCTGTAATTTCCGTTCCAAATTCATCAAAGCTCTCTGATACAGGACACAGCTCTTGCTTGTTCCTGACACTATGCAATTTCTCACCCATCAGCCTGACAATACACAGATCCCAGTAGCTTTTCCCACATGAAAAACCACACATATTAACCTAAGTAGATGCCTTTTCAACTGATAAAAGCTAAACTATTGGGGGTCTGAGGATATGAGATGCTGATGGCTTAGCTGATATTATGACAGGAGGTCATTGGGGTGTGAGTAATGACCTTTGAGTCATGGATCATCAGCGCTGGGCCCTAAAACATGCTGATAAGACTAATGAATTTAACTAAGACGGGCTGATATGAAGAGACAAGCTGAGGCAGGTTTCTATAAATCTACTCACTCAGACAGCTTGGATTAGTTCTTTGCCTCAGCACAATAGTATCACATTGGCGTACAGGAATAGGTTTTCACTGAGCTGATTATATTTGTTTACATCTTTCAAAACGATGTGCACTTCAGTTTGAGCGTATTGGATGGCACATGTATTTGGCTGCACACCCAGATGTGTCTTTGGCAGGAATCCAAGACTAACAGCCGTATCAGATGCGATATATCTTCCACACCTCGAAGAGACGCTGTCATAACTCATTCTCAAGTGTGCCATAAAAATACACCCAGAAAGAAATCTTACATTCTATTGGCATAACCTCTGACTCACAGTAGTCCACGTGGGAGCTCTGTTTTCGACTTGCTTTGGGTTTGCAGGTTCCCACAAGCTGCTCTGGCGTGTCATCAGTCTGTGGAAAACTCAGATAGGTTGGTGTGGCAGGTGGGGCTGCCTCGATGAAAAGGTTAGAGGTTGTGACCTTGTTTTTGGCAGGGTCTAATTCCCAGAGTCCGGCGCAGGAGGCAGCCGGCCTCTGGAAGGTGTCTTATCTATAATGACAGACTGAACCTCAGATCTGCGGACACATCTAGGTGGTGGAGGGAACTCATCACGTGGAAGATTTCCAAGGAATGCACACTGACCTCGACAACAACTAGGTCAGACTTTCATCTGGTTTAAGGTTTATTTATTTTTTCCAGTCGACTTTAAAGAGGCCTATAGGAGCCAGACACTTGTCCAGGATGTGATTCCATCCCTCTTAATCTTCAAGAATGTGTGAAAGACCCAAGTGTGCTTGCGAGGCTTGTATGGTTGAATAATGCATCTGATGTTTTATAACTGAAAAATCTGGACCATTAATCATAACCAGATTGGAGTGGGGTTTTGTGCCAGTCAGTCTTTGAACAGAAGTCAGTTCTCCCGTTTTCCCTTCTGCTCCTCGATGCCAAAGCAGTGGGGGATGGCACTCATTTTTAAAAATTTCATAAGGCACATGAACAGTTGGAGGGAACTGGATATGCGACTGTAAATGTGCACAAGGCAGGGAGGCGCTTCCCTCTGGAGCTGCAGAGTACCTCCTTATCACATGCTCCCACACACATGAGCAAACATGGCCTGATAAACATTACCAAGAAGCTGCGGTCACAGAGCAGGAGCATCAGGAAGCACATTACCTGCTTGGATAACCTTAGCTTACCCCCAGTCCAGTTTGTAACAGCAGGTGTCTGGTACTGGCTCTAATTTAGTATTGTGAATTGAGTTTTATCTATAGCCTCACAGACACTGTGAGTAACCCACTGCTCATTTAGTTCAACTGATTAACTATTTTCTACTGTTATGTTCTGTCCAGATATCTAGAACCTTGTTGCCATCTAAGATTTTTACCACTTCTGAAAGAAATGATACTAATCAAGGACATATTGTTGAAGGAATGTATAATTGAAATGAATCTTAACATAAAAACCCATCCATGAACCATGAAAATGTTATGTTGGTGCAGTGGTAAGCACTTTGACCTCACAGCTACAAGGTCACATGCTCAATTTCCAGTTGGGCTCTGTGCTGCACAGTTTTCCTCCATGTCCATAAACAGTATTAACAGTCTGGCATGAAGATGTGTGATCACCTTTTGGTGTTTTCAATTGTGTGCTTGTGCTCATGTGAAACCAGCCTTTTGCAATTCTTTTCAAATTCTTCAACTCAGTCAGCCTAGTCCTTCTAATGGCTTCGTAGCTTTTCTTGAAACTGTGGAGATGACCAAGTCACCACCAAGCACTAGGTTTGGTAGCAGACCATTTCATATTATTTTTTCCACTAGTTTTGTGTTCAAAACCATAATTTCCAATCTGTTTATATGTGACATGCCTACTTATGTACTAATTTAAGGTGGAGCTCATTTGAACAACTTTACAAACTATTGATAGTTTAATCCACAGAAATGCATCATGTTCTATTAAATCATCGTGTCTTTGTATCGTCACTGTTATGTGTTAAACAAATGTATAAATACTCAAAACAGGCCTTTGTGCAGTTATGGTTTCAGACAAATGCCGTGGCATAAACAGTCTATTATTTGGCTCTGAGGTGTTGTGGAGAAGTATAAAGCTGCAGAAAATATATGAAAAAAGTCCTTCAAATTTGTACTTAGTTATATTCCATCAGTGTTGAGGACAGTATATCAGGGTCTTTTAAACCTCTTCATGATTTAGTGCCCTTTCCTTCAGAGGTGATTATGAGCTTACAGCTCTTAGGACGTTTTAACCGCTGTAACAAACTGTCGGACTGTGCTGCAGTTGCCAGAGTTCCACTCTGCACGTGAATATCTGGGCCTCGTGGGAAAGGTGCAGCTTTCACTCACACCGTAAAACCGTCAGGAATAATGCCTGTCTGAAGATATAACACGCGGCATAACATACATGAGTCACGCTTTAAATCTCAGCTTTAAATACCCTCCCTTTTCACATGACAACAAGCACGCTGCATTCTCTGCATTCCTTCATGTGAGCTGAGGATTATTTCAGTGCCCTGTCATTAGGAGAGGTCTACGCGATGACAACACAGACTCAAGCAGCTTTACTTCACGTTTGATGTGGCCTGTAAATATTTCCCCTGACATGGGGCTTTCACAAAGAAGGTTCCCCTTTGTGCAGGAGCTGTAATCATTATGGGATCGTGTTGCTAATAGTCTCTCGGAGACAGTCGTTTTACCCCAGACAGTTTTTTTTGTATGCCTGACAAGTCACACATTTTGTTGAATTCAAAGACCCAGTGTTAATTTCTTCCATATTTCATGAATGTTTTTTCTCTGCAAAGTTGTTTAGGTAATTGCATTAAAACATTTGGTGCAGAACACATTTCACAACACACAGTTTCACCCCATCCATCAACTTGAACTGGGAAGGGAAACACGAATGTGATCATTTGTAGCGGTTTTTCCCATTGATTAACTGCTGCTCGAAACAACAGTAAATTCAACTTTGGGAACGTGGCAAAGCACTAATGGCCTTTCATCTTGGGTGTGAGTGGTGTTTTGGTTGCGTGCTGTGCCACTCTATGTACCAGATGGCTTGGGGCAGTGTTGGTAGACACTGTAATTGGTTTCATTCCAAACATGAAATATTTCCTCCCTGGTTAAAACAAAATTAATGATGTTGAAGATTAAAGAGTTTGCAGAAATGTCAGGATTGGGATGTTATATTAATGAAAAAAAATACTGAAAAGTTGGACAAAATTAAAAAATAAGATAATTAAAAAATGCGACACCATGCTGTTAAGCATTGATCTGTTGTCATGCTTTGGCACTATTTGCCTAATGGTCACAGAGAGTGCCCTTGCCTGGCGACTCTGCAGGATGTCGGAGCCTTTGCCATGTTCTGCTGGCAACAATGGATGCTGGTGGTGATGGGAATCTTTGAGTGGCAGACTCAGATGTGAGATTACGAGTGATAATTGCTTCAACAGCAGCAGCGGGAGTTCAGCAGCCTCAGGAGGGACAGTACCACTCCACTTACTGTATTTAGACCGAGAGCCTGTGCTTCTGAACATCTGGTCTACCATGAGTTTGCTCTCAAGGCCAGGAGTAAAAAAAAAAAAAAGCAAAAAACAGAAAACCAATGATGGAGGCAGTTCCCTGTTTCATGAAAACCCTTCAAGCAGCATATGACTTTCATCACGAATTTTTTTTCAAATTTGTAAAACCCAAGTGATAGCCTAATTTTGTCACAAAGTGCATTGTGGGAATGGGAATTGCACACAGTTGCAATTTTGCTGTCTCTTTGTGGGTGCTGAACCCAAATGTCGCCTCTACTTCAACAGGTTGGTTATGTAAACAAGCGGACTGTGTTTATGATGGAGTCATCTTTGAAGTTGTTCTCTGTGAGGGAAGCGCTTCAAGTGCATAAGCACAGAAAGACTGATGATTAGGCTATCGCTCTGATTTTACAAATTTGAAAAAAAAAAAAAAAATTGTGATGAAAGTCATACGCTGCTTTAAGATCTGATGTAAGAGAAATCAGAACCAGTCCATCATACAGGGATGACCTATTTTGTAGGCAATTGTTAGAAGTTCGCATCAACTAGCTTTGTTCAACAAAAAGCCAATTGAAATTTGGTTTACTGTGAAAACCTCTGTGGGAAAAAAACTGCAAATGAAAAATGAAAATTCCAGAAGAAGAAAAAAAAAATGCATTAAACTAGAAACATATTAAACTGCAATTGCTTGACTTATAATTTTATTTTACACACTTAACCTCTCCTTCAAAAATGTTAGCATAAGTGTTACGTTAGTGTTAGTGTTACACCTGATCAAATTAACCGGATCACGTGTAAGAATACAACACAATAAGGCAGCAAAGATGGATTAGTGATTTTTGTGTGTGCTGTGATGTTCATTGTCACCAAAAGCCTCTATGGTCAACAAATAATATGGCCAACAACTATGAATCATTTATGCCATACTGCTTACTCTCTTAGGCTTGTGTTACTCACAAACCTCACCTCAAATATCTAAACCCATTCATACAACTTGAACAAAACAAACAAAAGTGATTCAAGAGTTTTAAGACTCATTTCTTTTGTTGCATTTTCTGTAGAGAGCCAGTTTCCTTCTATTTCAATTTCATGTGGTTTTTAATTGCGCTGTGAAAAATCAGTGTTTGCTTCACATAAAAGGTTTTTTTTTTTTTTTTTTTCAGTGACTAATTAGAGAATTGAGAGTACAACAGCAGCAAAGAAAAGCAGACGCTTGGGGGGTGCAGGAGCTATTAATTCGGATTTATTTGCGTGCTGTATGGTCAAAACAGAGTGCAGAAAATAATAAATGGCTCAGGGATACGTGTTTTCTCATAGACTGAGATTCCTGGCCTGGTGACCTCTTCATGGGAATCCCCGTTATTCAATTTCGCCGTGGTAGATCATGACCAGAGTGTCTAGAAATCAATGGAGAGCATCTGTCCCACTGAGATAACCGTTCGCCCGGGAGATGCGTCATGAGCTGTCAAGCTAACATCTAATTAATTAGTCTTAAACCTAGACCACACTAATCTGACATCCCCAAGTCACTGTGTGTTTTGTAGGTATGTCTGAAAACCCAGATGGTTGAAGAAACGTGCCTATGTGGCCTATTTTTTCTGGTTGCAACCCCCGTCTGCTTCATGCAGTCGGACCACTAAGAGGCAAATCATTAGACCGAAGCCAAGAAATCCTGACATCTGTTTTTTCCATTCCGCTCTTACCCTTAGCTCATTTCGTCCGTGCTGTAACTCAGTAGCACACGTTTTGTGAGTGTGGGCTATTCCCAGCTGACATTACACAGCTGGGCTTGCTTCTAGGCCAGCCGTTAGAAGTTACCCAGAGGTGCTTCTGGAGTTACACTGTAAGGGGGAAAGACAGAACCAAAACTGATTAATCACACCTTTTAAAAGTAATTCTGTTCTGGGTTGCTGTTCTTCACACATTTATGGAAACAAAGCTTAGCCCAATTATGATTACGCAGCATGTCTCACGCACACTTGATGAATGACTATGCATTGTTGTTATTATTTGGCTCAGTGGGTAATGTTCTGTATGTAGAATTATGTTTTCAATTAGCCTATATTCAGTGTGGGGGTTTGCACATTGACTCCATTGTTTATTTTTGGCTTTTCCCATCTCTTCTTGGCAGGAGTACATGGACGCCAACAAATGCATCGACGAGCTTCTGAAACAACTCGAGGAGGAGCGTCGCAGTGTCCGAAGGTAAGAGGTTCGCAAGACTTCTAAGCAGATGTTTTATTGCCCGAGGACATCAACAGCTGCCTGCAATCCATTCCCAACCAGAGGCAGCAGAACAATGTTGTTTGGTTTTGAGTGTGAGACAAGCTTTGTACGCTGTTCTTGAGAAATGCTTTTTGTGTTGGAAGCACACTAAAAAAGTGGGAGACAAAGGGGAGACTTAGGGCCCAGTGTGGGGTTGACTGGGGGCATTTCTCATGGAAGTCCTTTGCAGCGGATTTGCTCAGACAATGGGAATGAAGACCTTATGGAGATGCCAATCTAATGACCTTGTCCCCTCCATGCTCCTATCATCCAAGCCTTTCCAGTGACGCACCACCTCCATAGAAAAGAGAGACAATTTTTTAAACTTCGCCCTCTTTTGTACTGCTCTCTCTCCATCTCAATGGAGCTGTATTCCCCCAGCTCTAAGTAATTTTCCCCCTGAGTGAGCAGAGAGAGGCTGGGGGTTGGACACAGGGGGATAGGGGTCTCAGGGTGGGTGGCTGGGGGGATGGATGACCACTGACCATCCCCTTTACTAGGCCAGGGCAGGCCCTTTATTAAGGAAGCAATGTGTAAAGGAATGACCCTCTCATCTAAGTCATCTCCTCCCTCTTTAGAAGACAGGGGAGTCATCTTCGTTGACACCCGGAGTGACCTATTAGCCACGCCATCTTTGTAGGGGTTGACACATTTGGGATCATGGCCCCTCAAGGCCATGAACTTGTGCAGAGTCCAAGCAAAGGGAGGACTGTCATGTTCTTGCAGGGTTTTCACAGGTCCTTAAAAAGTTGAACGTCTATGAAGTTCAATTTGAGGCTATACAACATCTTGTGATTTTGACAGGTCTTGGCTTCTGAAGGTAACACTACATTTATGAAGTTGCATTAAGTCAGCCTTGCTTTTAAATTTGTCTTTGTTTTGTTATGGTGTGATCATTGGAAATTTTTACCAAGCAAACAAAACAGAACCAACACAGAAATGTCGCAAATTCCTCATGCAGAATAGTGCTAGTGTGTAGCTTACTTGTTGGTTTGCGGGGTCTCACTGTGAAAACAAACTGACAAGAAAGAAGCCAAATATTACTAACAACATAACAGTTATATACCATAACGTATTTCTTGATGCTCCCTTTTTTGCAGCATTTCTTATGTCAAAACAACCACTTTTAGATCTAACAACTTAAAAGAAAATCGGTACCAACCATCATCCGGTAGCCTTTTGTTTTGTTTTTTTACCACATGAATTACATCAAATTAATCTCCAGTGCAGTTCCTTATGAACAAGGTTTTCTCCTACTTTGATCGTGATCTTAATAAGTCTTTAATTTTACTTGTACAGAAACATGAGGAACCATTCAAAGTTTTTACTCTATTATACTGATTAACATATCAAGTCTGAAAATGTTGTAATGTTTGACCTTATGCACAGGCAACATTTTAATCAACTGATACACAGAAATGGAAGTCATTGAAGTTATAATAAGCAGCCCAGGTGTGCCAAAGCCATGAGATACTGTCAGAAGAACCACTACAGAGGGAAGCTCTGTTCTGTAAATTCCCTCTCAACTCGAAGAACAATTTGCCATTTGAAGGGCATCCTTTTAAACTGAAAATCTGCTAATAGTCTGTCACATTAACAGACATGTGATACTGGTGAGCACAGGGTTTGCGGCTCAAGTTTAACTAAGGATAAGAGCTAAATGTGAAGATGATGCCAGTCAGCTAAGGAAACAGATGCACCCTTGTGTGTTGCAGAGAATGCAGTGACGGGCAGACGCTGTAAACAAACTGATGCCTAACCAGACTGCGCTGTGAAACCCCTCTTGCCTTTGAAGCACATATTTTATAAAAACAACATACCACCAGACATTTCTTTTCTAGTTTTGTTCAGTCCCGACAGTGATAAATGACATCACAAAGGCTTTTGTTCAGCTAAAACACAGACCGCAAGTCAAAAGCAAGTGTGAAAAAAAGAAAAAAAAAACCCGCCTCCTTCCCCTTATTAGGCAGCATCTCACGACATGCTGGATGTCTCCCTCCGCCCCTCAGAATATGGGGCCCATCAATCCGTCAGGAGGAGAAAGAGAGGTCCTTACATTCCTCTAGTTCCCTGCATCCCTACTTCATGACCCACTGACCTACTGCATTCATGTCTCTCATTATACCATATTATAGGGTAGTTTCACACCGCTGAAGTACACACATTGGACAATTATTACCTTTTTCTCAAGTTTTTTTTAATCTGAAATAGGTCTGTGTGATATGAAAAAAAAAACTGTCATGTGTGGCATATATTAGGTAAGAGTCTCATTTATGTGTAAAAGTCATTGTCAAGAGACAACATGTTACAACAGTAATTCAGACTATTTCTATCATTAACAGAGTTTGCAAACCAAAATGCATTATAATGACATTTAAGATACATGATGTCATTGGTCATGGCTCTTATAAAGCATGTCAATTACATTTACGATTTTCATGGTTGAGTTCAGCCACTGAGAAGATACAAGCTTCAGTCAGTGAAAATATGCAAATGGATGACTCGCGATATACTAATTTATGTTTAAACCTAACCACAAAGTTTTCCTAATCCTAACCAAATACTTTTGTTGCCTGGAAAACTTGCATGGCTTTGGATGTGAACTGCTGACAGAGCAAGCTGACATTTTACATATCTGTGGATTGCAGGAAAGTACAATCACAACATTTTTTCTTAACGATGGGTTGAGTACAATGAGTTATATCCACAAAAGTAGACATGCAAGTGCAACAGGTTTTCACTCCTGGTTTATGAACAATGTGCAAGAGTATGATAGTATCCAACTCTCTCTTTTCTTTTCCATGGCGTTACTTGTGATAAATAAACAAAACATGTATATATAGCTATTCGCATGCTACAACTTTCTGTTATAAAGCTTATGAGAGACTGTGCTGTGATAGTTGCTAGTCTTTGGTGATGTTTGTTAACACCTTTTCTACTCGCAGTTAGTGTTGTACATTGTTGCAGCTGTAGAGGAACAGAAGAGAAGCAGTGAGCTCCAGATTTTCATGGAAAAAATGGCCAAGTCCTCGTATAGAAATAAGCGTTAGAAATGGAGTTAGCTAAGGTAAAAAAAACAACAACAATTGGCTTTGTGCAAGAAAACAGACCATGAAACAAATTTAAGCAAGTATATACAATTCTTACATAAATATAGACTCAAAACAGCTGAAGAAAGAAATGAAATTGCCACCAAACTGACATCCAAATGATCTGAGGTAAGTTGATGCCTAACAGGGACTTCTACTTAGCTGAATGCAGAGCTGTGTGATTGCATGGTACAAATAAATAAAAGGAATTCAGACAGTCCTTAGCAGTGTGATAGGGGGTCGGCACAAATACAAACAGTTGTAGATACATCGAATATTCCTTTAGTCAAATACAGGTAAAGTTAGTCTCTCTTCAGAATAAAAAACAAATGTTCTGCAACGTTTTAGTATCTGGTTCTACATTTGCATGGTTGCTGACCATGACAGCTACATAATATACATCCATTTTCAGATGTTCACTGTATTTCCCTATGTGTCAAATGCATGTGCTGTATCATAAACCACCCCAAACCAAATGAAGGCAGTATACAGACGCTGTCTCTCTCATTCAGCCGCCGCATCATTGCTCGATGGAGCACAAAACCCCAGTGGGATGCTGGCTGCGCTTACCCTCGTCTTCTATTCAATGTTACCACGTCCTTGACAGACGGAAACAACAGCTCCACGGTGCAGTGTCAACATCAGATGGAGCAAATCCAAATCTGGAAACACTGCCGCGCTGTACAGTAGGACCCTGCCCTGGGGCGCCGGTTATTCAGCATTTGTTTGCTGTACGCTCTCATTAATATAAAAGCTTACATATCATTAGCGGTCTTGGCATAGCCGGTGACACACAGTTTGGTGAGACTTTATTAGAGACTTCTGCTGAGTGACAGACATGTGTAGGAGGGACATATGGATACTCTGCAGTGCTAAAAAGCTTGACGGGAGGGGAGTGAGTTGACCTCTTTCTGACAAGCTGCTGTGTCAAGGCACCGTGACTATGTAATCTTCCCTCTGGATTAAAACAATGTAGATTAGATTTTTTTCCCCCTCTTCTTCTTCCATCTATTTTCTGACTCTTGATTCGTCACTGTGCTGAGCCAGTGTTTGTTTTTTCCCCCTGAATCTTCTGTTGACCTTGTTTTGAGCGGGTCTAGCATCAGGTCACATGGCCTGAAGCTGGCCTCACCTGCCATTTTCTGCCTTCTGGAGCAGATGGTGTTTGTCTGTTACCCCTTCCACACCTTGGACCTTGGAGCACAGTGACAAGACAAGGAGGGATGAGGAGAGTGACCAACAGGCCGGGCAGGGACACCCCCCCCCTCGCTTGGACAGACTTTAGGGAGGTGTGGATTGAGGAGGGGGAAGGCTAGAAGGGGCTCAGCTGGAGACCAACGGTGCTTAGGACAGGTTGCATAGAGCAGGCTGCTGCAGCTGCAGCCGAAGCAGAAAGGACATTAACAACGACATCTGCTGATCAATAAACTATTTGTCATGTTCATAGAGCAATGGTGCCACGAAGATGGGAGGGAGAGAAAGTGGAGGTCAGATCAGATGTGCGCTTAGCTGAGGGATTATAGGTAATAGGACTTTCTTTGTGTAAGTGAATTTGCCTGTGGGTTGAATTGAAAATGGACCAGTTTTATCCTGAAACTGCTTGACATTTCGGCCTATTTGTCCTTGTGTGCTCAACCGATTGCAGCTTCTTTAAATTTGTTAAAGTATTAAGCACTGACTGTATTTGTGGATGCCTTAAGTAACATTGTATTTTGAAAGCCATTTGGCTTAAAGTATTTCTGTGACTAATCTGTTTCATCTGTTGTTAAAAACTCAACCCTGTTGCTTGGAAAAAGAAAAAGTACATTTCTGCAAAGCACAGATGATACCAACGTTTGGGAACCTAAAAATGTCACACAATATATCAACATTTCTACATGCACTGGATTTCCTCTTTTAACTGTTTTCCTTGCCCTACAACTTTTTTGCTTTTCCTCACAGGGTAGGAGATGGTTCAGGTCACAGGTGGATATAAAAATCCAGGACTTTGTCATTTGAGACTGGACTCCATGACCTGCACATTTTTAGGTTCAGGCCCATTAAATTGTTTTGATAGGGTTAAGAAAACATTGTTTGGTTGAAATATTACATTTATTACAATATGTAGTATGGTTTCGCCAGATGTTAAACACAGAAATTTGATGATGTTTCTTTAAAATGAAGTTAAATACATTCCTTTTTGGCCTCATATTTTCTTCTGTTCGAAGCCTAACCCTAAATCTTAGCAATGGTTTTAATGAATTTAAGAATAGAGCTCCATGGTGCTAAGTTCAAGCTAAATCAACTGAACTGAAACACTGAACTATTAAATTATATGTGAAATAAATAGTTGAGAAACTTTGTGGAAAAGAGCCTTGATCAGTTAAAACAGTACAATGTTCCAAATGTTGATATGAAATGCATTTTTGGCTCCTAATGTTGAAATTGTACACATCCAGGTTTGCAGGAACATACAATGGTAACTTTTTTCTGGTGACTGGATTGTAAACAACCACAAAAATGTCTTGAAAATATTTCACTCTTTTGACTTACACACTTTTGAGGACGGTAAGGTTAAATGAGTGAAAGAAACGTTAGCATATGCACACGAGAGAGTAAGACCACAGGAGAGCGAAGCTGGGAAACAGCTTTACAAATCTGTGCCTTGCTGATGTTACTACAAGGCATCTCTGGCCTCAAAGACGCCTGTGTGCTGCCGGCGGTCTGAGCAAGATGAAAGGCTGTAATCCTCGGCTGAAGTATGTGGTGAGGGCTGTTCTGTCGATGAGGAGGCGGATAGGGTTCAGCCTCCCGCAAACTCTCCAACGCCCCAAGGATCTGCCGATTCGCTTGGTTGAGAGCCATGCATTTTACAACTTTAATTGGATAAGTTGACCGGTCTAATGCAATAATTTGATCATACTAAGCTCCAAAGAGATCCAATGTGCTCCCAAAGTATATTTATGTGCCCTCTGAAGTGAATGACTTGGCCTAATCCATCCATTAGAGGTCACTTTACAACCCAGGAGTCCAGACTACAAAATATCTCAAAGAACATGCATTGGGCGAGTAAATCAATCCCTTCATCACAGCCTTTAGGCACTGATGGAATTCAGTGCATGGATCTTTTGAAATACTTTTGTTAAAGCTAGATTAAAGACAAAGTGTGGGGTGCAAACTGTTTGGTACCCTTTCATGTGTCCTGTCTGAAGGTAGTTCCTCCAAACCACAGATATGTATAATCTCAAAGTTATTTGTCACAGAGGAGTCCACCTCTATTTTATTCATCTTCAACAAGCAGGAAGTTCATGGGGTTGGTGCGACGTATACAATACAAAACGGCAAATTTCTCAAAAAGTGTGATCACCAGTCATCAGCTTTTAATGTGGGATGCAGATATGGAAAAGATACTGTCATCTCTCATGGTCTGGTGTTGAAATCCACAAATAAGCATCATACAACAAAAAGTCCCTTTGAAATAAAAAAAAAAAAAATCCAAATAAGTTTAATAAATGCAATGGCACCTGCTTTGTGTTTTGTTTCAAATGTTTAGGGGTGCAGGGAAATGTATAAGATCTGCCACTTTTTTTCCTCTTTCCTCAACAGACAGAAAGTGATTCAGGGTAGATGCCGGATAAAATCGAGCACTTCCAGAGACTGAGTGTTGTATCCCAACTCTCATAAACTGCTTTGGTTAAACTGAAAAATGATCAAGGTTTGGTCCAAACAATAA
>JAPTYQ010000013.1:14322284-14333371 GCA_029814465.1 Ostorhinchus cyanosoma | reverse complement strand
CTCCTCTTCCTCCTTATCCTCTTTTTCCTCTTCCTACTTCCCCCCTTCTCTACCTCTTATTCCTCCTCCTTTACTTCATCCTTTTCCCCCTTCTCTGCCTCTTCCTCCCCCCTTCTCATCTCCGTCGGCCCTTGCAGGCGTCCTGCCTGTTTGAGGCTGTGAGCTCCAGGCTGCAGTTTGTCACAGCCATTCAGCTGAGACTGATTGTGATTGCGGCAGATGGGCTGGAGCCTGGTCCATCACTCGGTCCAGGCGGACCCAAGCACTTCTCCCTCTTTCTTTCTCAGCAGTTTTTTTTTCTCTTTCTGTCTGTGCCTTTCACTTTATGTCCTCTCTTTTGATCTTGATCTCTTCCTCGGTTGTCCCTACCTCTTTATTGTACCGTGTTGTTTTCTAAACGTTCACATTGAAACATGCTTCTAATGTTTTCAGACTTGTATCAGACTCTGCAATAGACCTAAATTGTGATTGAAGAAATGCTAACTGGATGCTGACAGAGTGCGAAAAGACAGCAAAGACGTGATTTTCTTTGTTTCTTTTAACAATACACTTTTGATCATCCAATTGTATTTGACATTTCTTCCTTTTACATATTTCTAATGTGAGAAATGAGGGGGTTGTAGCTGGCAATTCTAGCATGAGTATGAAACTGAAAACTTGACAGGCATGTCAATTTCATAAAAAGAATGACTAAAACAAAACATTTTTTGTAACACAAAAAATGCACCCTCGAATGTTTTAGCTGTTTAGCTATTCTTTTTAAGGGATAAGAGTCAGTGCATCTAAAGGAAGAGAGGAACACCTTTTCTGAATAAGGTTAAACATTGAGTTTGTATGACTGATCAGCTGTTTCCCTTTCAAGAGAAGCAGAAGAAAAACACGAAGAAGATGAAGACAACAAAGATGAAGATTTTTTCTTTGCCTCTGAAGATCATGAAACTAGTAGTTTCACATCGCAAGAAAGCTTTCCTGCTCCATTTCTCTTCTATATGGCTTAAGCTACTTGTTTTGCTTGTTTATTGTTACGTTTTTTTGGTGGTTCTTCGTCTCTTACAACCATGCGTAACATAGTTTACCTTTCCATGACATTGAGTAGCCAAGGTTTTCACTCTATACAGTTTGATGCAAATGCGTCTAATCAGCATTATCATTTCTTTTTATTTTTGTGACATTTCAGAATTTTACTTAAAATAAGCTTGACAACTGCTTTGAAAGGAGGGCTACCCACCTAAAGACTGGACTGTCAAACCCATTTGTCGAACTCAGTGGGTCTTTGCTATCATTGCTAGTCGAGGCAGAAGGTAGACATGTTTTTAATGCGGCCGTAAATGCTTCTGTCATAATTTAAAGCATATAGAAACATTTAGTATGAACACCATGTCAGGCTTTGTCTTATTGTTGTTGTTTGCTCTTCCTGAGTTCTTCCTTTCTGCCTTTGTCACCTATTCTGTCATTTCTTTCTTTACCAAAATAGCCCAGTTAGTGGAACATCACAAGCCGGCTGCCGCTTGCATGTTCACGTCCCCTTGTTGGAGTTCACCCCCCCTCCAATCCCTCTCTCTCTCTCCCTCTCACCACTGTTGTCACCCCCCTCCACCACAAAAAAAAAAAAAAAAAAAACTCCTCCTCCCTGTCCAAAACCCCCAATCCAACCCCACTTCTCCTCCCCTGAGGAAAGAGCCACCTTCACAGAGGCAGCAGAGCAGCCGTCTCTGCCTGAACACATGTTAAACGTCCCGCAAGCCTGAGGAGGTGGGACACAGTCACAGAGAAAGACAGAAAGAGATAGAAGCTGAGACAGACTGAGGAGAGAAATACTCTGAGGAAAGATAAAGCCAGGAGGCGGGGTGGGCGGGGGGAGAGCGAGGCATACAGCGCTGTGTGTGAAGAGAAGCCTCGGAGCGTGTATGTGGTAGTGAGGAAAAGCATAACACAGAGGGAGAGCGTACGTAGCATGAAGGGAAGAGAGGAGGAAGAGATGTTGAGAGAGAGTCAGCGCACGTTTCCAGATTGAGAGAGACAGCAAGGATAGAGGACGGGAAGCAGGAGGGAAAAGGGAGGGAAGGATCTTGGCTTGAAGGAACGTAGGAAAAAAGAGGAGTGAGAAGGAGAGTAGAGGCAGGCAAGGAAGGGAGCAGCGGAGAGCCAGCAGTGCTGCATTGTGGATGTAAACTTTATCATCTGCGGGATCAGTGGGTAGCAGCTGCAGAGCAGGAGCAAAGCGTGCTGGTGGATTACCATGTGTGTCCTCTGAATGCACCAGGATGCTGCATCTCCATCAGGGTAAGAAGCGGACAGTCATCAGCATATATGACAAACTGCATTATGTTTTCTGCTGTTGGAAGATTTTACTGAATTATCTCTGGTCATATGTACCTTTGCTTATTCAAGGAGATATATTTCATTTTTACCTACTTGTACCTCCTACTTGAACTGAAATTTCCTTTAAACACCCCCCACCCCAAAGGAGAGAGCATATTTCCTATAGCAACACATGTGGAAGGAAGGATTTCTGATTTGCACTGAGCCTGATCAGCCAGTTGAAAAGGGAATTGCGTGTCCTGTTGCTAGTGGCAACAGCATGGGGCCGGGTTGTTGCGTAAAGCCCTTTGATTCTGATTAGTATCAGAGGGAAACCGATACCTGTCATTTAAGAAGAGGTAAAGCAATCTATCTAGCATTGCAGGGGGATTTGTATGTGCAGGAATGTATGTTTCCCCTCCCTCTGAAGCTTTTCTTTTCTTACACTCTCTCAGGCAGATTAAGATTTTCTATCCAGCTCACTAATCCCACTCTTAAATGACTGGACTTGAACTGGGTGGGGATGCAGCTAAGTGGTGGAGAATATGGATTATGGGGGGATATGGCCTCGACTTGTCAGCAGCCCTTTTTTTTTAATGTGCCATGAAGTACTGCAGTACAAGTGTCCATATGTCAAAGTCACAGCAGGTCAGGGGTCTTTCCTTATAGTCAGCCATATTTACAGTACTCACATGGAGAGGCTGGCCATGATGCTTGCAAACAGCACAACAAAAGATGCCAAATGTCGCAATGTGGACACAGGCTTTGTATTTTTAGCTGAATTTGTTATTTCTATAAACAGAACTGCAAGGAACATGAAAAAAAGGGAGCATGGGAGAGTACGGGAGGTATCATCATTCTCTTGCTGGTGTTGTCAAAACGCCAGAAAGGAATGGCATTCTCTGTCTTTTTTTAGCCAGAGCTGAGTTTATTTTGCCCTGAGAATCGGTGCTTCCCAAGATGCTGGCAAAAAATAGATTCTGCCAAGCACTGTAGTGGATGCTTTGTAACTGGAAATGCCAGTGGATGTTGGTTATACAAGTGCAAAGGGTGAGAAGCAACAGCCAAGTAAGATGTTGAAATCTACTATTTTCAAGCTTGTGTTCAAAAATTTCACATTGCTTTATAGAGAAACCAGGTCTTGAGACTTCTTAGCTGGACTGAACATACTAGTAGGCCTCTTCAAATTTCTACTTTTGGCACTGATATTATGTATGCAAAAAGCTGTCAGCCATTGCTAGTTACCCAGTGGTCTCTAAATCAAGACATTGACACAAGACATAGTTTTGAAGTACTGTGTGATAACAGAGCTTGCCGTTTTTAAACAAAATTGCCAATAAAACATGTTTATGAGATCATATGTTAAAGTGTAATATATATTTTGCTCAAGTGATGCAGGTTGACTTTGCATCATTTCTACCTCATTGAATTGCTTACTAATATGACACTTAGTAACCAAATGACACAAGCTGTTCCACTGAATGAACTTACAGATTTTGTCTGAATATTGCTGGAGACTTTATATAATGGAAGTACGAAAGTCAAAAAAATATATTACATAGACCTGGATGAGGAAATGTTAGATATGATACCATTAATCACTCTATGTGGATGTAGAACATCTGTGGAACTCATGTTCAACACATATGTGCTTCCATATTGAGTGATATAGCATCTGCTTCTTGCTAAATTTGAACTTTCAACTCTTACAGTTGCAACTTGAACTTTAAAGGTCTCTCTTTTTTACTTTTTAAATAAGAGATTAAGTCTTAGACTTGTCTTAGACCATTTGGACATCACTTTCACAATCATTATATCCCTGAAATCGAGTTTCGAGGGTACAATGGTTATACCCTGAACGCCACTGCCACCGGATCTGCGGTGCCAGATATCCTCCGCGTGAACGTGGTAACTAGGACATATTTGGTTGGATTTCTTATCCCTTGATAGCCAACATAGGGGACCCCGAGTGGAAGACCTCTATGGATTTCAGCTTCTCTATGAGGATTATAAGTCATCCAAATTGGGGTGCTTTAGTTAAAAATCAGTTTTTTGGACATAAATCAAACAATAATAGTCCGATTGACATAAAATTTGGTTCATATTGATCAAGTTAATATGGTGTCATTTTCATTCAGTAGGTGGAGTTTTGTGGGAAAAATTGGTTCCCCAACCATTATTCTATCAGGTCGATGTGACTCAAACTGAGTTAATATCGATTGTCTAACAATTATCATGGATAGATTGGGGGGATTTCGAGGGTATACTGTTGCTGTCTGCCGCCAGCAGTGCAAGCCTCATTTGACTTGCAATTCCTTGAGTACTTGTTCTGTTCCTCTCAACATGCATCCCAACATCCACCAGGTGAATAGGTTTTGTGCATTTTTTTCAGGCACTACATAGCCTTCAGCCATACAAACTCCATCCAACCAAGGCAGACATTTCTAAAATATTTATTGAGTGAAGTCATTTGGTGCAGTTCTGGTTTAAAAGTGTCCATTTAAAGTCTTTATTGGGAGCAAAGCAGCAGCTGGTGATACCATGCTGCCACCAGGGCAGCTGTGTTACAGCACTGGGCAGTTGGAGCCTACTGCCCTCTGAAACCTACCTGGGGATTACTGGATAAGAGGATTGCCAAGTGGAGGGATTTGATTTTATAGAATTAAAACTGTAATTCTCTCCATCCCAACCATTGCACACTGCAACCATTTATTATTTCCTCCCGGCTGTTGTGCTCTCATGCTTCTCAGACAGATTTTAATGCAGACATTTATTCCAGAGCTTCATCAAGTGTCCTACATTTAAACACTTTTGGTTTTAAAAGTCATGGGGGAACCATTTGGTGTATGTTGGAGCACAATGGCAGAAGCTGGCATTGGGCTACTTGCTATTATAAGCGGTGTAATATCATGGGCACTGATGCGAAAGTTCAACAGTGTAGAAAGTGTGTAATGGCATTTTGTGGATGTGAGTTTGTGAGAAAGTTGGCATTACAGGAGTGATAATTATCAGCCAACACACCAGCCAGTATTTTCTTCACCCCCTCCAACTCTTGTCCGTCACTTTGCCTCTTACTCCTCTACATCCGATTTTCCCAACTTCCCCTCCTCCTCATTCGTCTGCTCCCTGTATGTGGTGTTCTGTATTCACTGACCCTCAGCTAGCATATTGGGTTCAGGTCAAACTGAATTACTGAGGAATGTTCCTCTGTTCAATGGCTGGCCCAGTGGGCCTCAGCATGGGAGCACTTCCACTTCATTGACAGCCAGGGGACTTTCATTTTGAACGAGGGGGCAGCTCCATCCAGACAACTTTCCCATATAATTCCAAGTGTCTTTGCGGTGTTTGTCAGCACCGTGGAGCCCTGGGCCAGAGCAGCCTTTTTTTTAATGATTTGTATACGTGTGGGGCACATCTCAAGATCTCACCAGCCCGAGCCTTGTAGAGACTGTGCTTCTGTGACTGCAGGCCATCCAGCTCAATTAAGGCTTCTTTGAATGCATTCCTCTTAGCCTGCACTGCATTTATCTTCCCCACGAACAGTACGCGGGAACTCCAAAAACAGTCCAGTACAGCTCTCTGGGGCTGTTAGGAACCGGTTTTGCAAATACAGCATCTGAATAAACAAAAAGGATTGTAGTGTTTTGCTCAGTTGCATATTTTGATGCAAAAAAGCCAGAAGACACCGTATTCTAGCAGAAGTTTTATGCCTTAATGTTTCACTGGATGTTAACAAGTTGGACATAGAAAAAAAAGGGGCCTATCAGATGTCTTTTCTCTGTGTCTCTTGTTGGCATAACTTTGAGTAATGTCACTCAAGAAAAACATAAAGTTTAATGGTCCGACACAATTTATTACCAATAAAAGGCTTTTATTTGCTAGCTATCAATGGCTTATTGCATGCACTGACTGTTTTGCCTGGAGACAAAGCTTTGCCCAGACACCCTCGCTGACTGTTAAGTGATGTCATTAGAGCTGGAGCATTTTTGTGGTTTCTAAATGGATGAACTCGCTCCATGTGAGTTCACCAAGGTGCGAAGGCTCGTGGGCTGTTTTTGCAGTTAATGCTTTTTAAAAACTGCCATGCATTCCAGTCGACACCGACTTGGAAAAAGTTGCCTTTTGTATCTTTCATTGCCTCAGTCTTGGCTTCCAAACTTGTGTTGTTTCTAAAAAGCTGTTGTTGATTTTTCATATGCATGCTTGAAAGAACCCACAAGTGTTTTAGTTCTCCTTAAATTGGATTTGTTTTGTAGGTCACAGCCCTGTAAGCCAGCATTTTACAAGATAATATAGTACTGTCCTTGTTTACTACACACAAAAAACACTTTCCCTCATGCAGCTCACAAGTTTAGGATCAAAGCAGGCACTTTGTGAGCGTTCCCTCCTCGCCTCTTGTTTCATATTTCTCCCCTTGTCACGGTGACTCTTTCAACGAAGTAGGCCATTTACGACTTTGGGAAAGGGGGTCAGTGTCTTATTAAGAGGTTGTGCAGGGCGGGGAATGTCAACAAACTTCAGCTCCCTGCTATCTCCGTTGTAAATCACCGGATAATAGTAGAGAGAAACATGCGGGACCTCGTCCAGTGGCTGGAGGTGTTGGTGCAGCTGGAAAGGAAGTAGGAAGAGGCTGCTGGAGAAGCTCACCTTCATGCAGTAAAGCACCTTTCCTGGTGTATTTAGACTCTGTTAACCATTTGGTGGTAACTATAATGGCCGCAATAGCCTTCAATTGCTTGATTACTTGCATGCCATCGGGATAGAACCAGAGCTCCATGGCGATAGCACTGTGAGAAATACATCACAGAGGAGGAACAAGCTTGCACTGATGATGTTTACACTTTCTCGAAGTAAAATTCACTTAATACGTCAAGATTTTTTTCCTATTAAAGAGTTAAGTTCTGAGAATCTAAATCCAATGAAATAGATATATTGAACCAGGTGCATCAACATGGCAGTGTCGGTGTTGGTAGGGATGGTGCACCCGTTGGTGCTAGTACTCTTGTTGTATACCGTACCTTTGTTTCCATTGTAATCCAACCAGCCATTTGTCGCCCTGTGTAAAGGGCTACTGTTTGCCTGGGCTCTCTGAAAACGATGTGTTGACAGCGGGTGTAAAATACCTTGTAGCCTTTGCACAGTCCCCATGAGTCAGCAGAACCTTCTAGTATCGCGGTACAGTAGTAAATGTGAGTCCCCATTCCCTAGGTACTTAAACTCAGAGATACAGGCTGTGCAATATGTGAAAGGTGTGCCTTACTTTTAATAAAATATCTGCTTTTGAAAACCTGATGCTACCGGCTGCAAATAATGATAGCTTTCCTTCTGGCATGCTTTTAGACCTTTTTGCAGATTCTTCTAGCCACTAGTGATAAAGAAAAAAAAAAAAAGTCCAGATCATTCAACACAGTAAATATACTTGTGTGTATATAGCACACTGAAAATACTTCACTGCAAGTATATAAGTTCTTAATTGAAAACCTTACTGACGTAGAAGTATGTAAGTATTATAAAAGTTGATTCAAAAATGAAAAGTAGTCAACATGTCAGATTATTACTCAAGCATAATGCAGATTTAGATCTCTTTTTTTTTTTTTTTACCTATTTTGCAAAGTAGTGCAACTAGGGATAATGTTCTCTATGGATAAATCTGCATTGTTCCCTCCATTAATCAATTAATTGTTTGTAAAAAAAAATAATAAAATTTGCATAAGAGTCAAAAATGCTGCCACAATTACTCAAAGAGCTATTGTGATGCTTTCACAATCCCTTTGTCAGTGAGTGTCAAAAAATGTCCAAAAATAACCAATTAATGATCAATAATAGTTTCATATAGATCTGAACATCACATTTTAAGGCATACACCGATTGCAAATTCTTGGCCAATACCAGTCTTACTTTCTGTTTCTTTCTGTTGTTTTTGTTGTTATTTATCTTCCATTGACAAAGAAATCTTCAGAATAAATATGAAATTGTTTCTATATGAAAGTATTTCAGTTCTTTATCATATTACATGTGATTGAACACAGTTAAGTTAATGAAATTATTGAAAAATAAAACATGACACGTCTCCCACAGCTACTGGTGAAAATCCTGAATGTTGATACTGATATTTGGCCGATATCAGCAAATATCCAGCTGATATGTCAGTGTGTTCTACATATTTTGTGTGCTTTGTAAATGTTTAGTGTGTAACTTAAGTCAGCAACTGAATTTTGTGGTGCAGAAGGTGTTCGATCAGTTCCTCTGTAACTTACAGTTACTCATAACCTCCTTCACCCTGCAGAGATGTTTATGCTCCAAAAGTAAGACTCCTGCAACAACCAGCAAAGTCTGGGTAAAAAAAACAAGCTTTCTTTGCATTCTATAAAAGACAGGTAAACTCCTAAATCATGATATAATTGTAGTTCAGCATGGGTAGCACTTTCCTTAAACTCTGTTAAATGTCAGAGTGTGCAACAAACTAGACAGCAATCACTAGCAATCACTGGAGACACAGAAAATCACACATAAACACAAAATTATAACCTGTTAGATGAAAGCATGGGTCCAGGAATGACTTTTGATGATGCATGTTATAAAACGCAACTGTGGAGACTCTGTTTGGCTGTATTTTTTATTTTTTTTTGCACCCTTTTCAAAGAAGCTTGAAGTGAAAGACCAAAAACATTCTTCATTTTAAAGGGAATGTCTTGTATTTTCTGTGTTTTGCATGTGGTTTTACACAAATTAAAATGCATCGGTTCAAACATGACTCAGATATGACCCTAATCCTTAAATGCAGCTCGAGATCTGTCCGATATTCAAGAGTTTACAGCCGAAATCTGAGAAATAAACACTTGGTTTGAGAAGATGTAGAATAGAAAAATCTCATGACACAGTAACAAATATTTGGTGCAGTAACCTGTTAGTTTTTCTCTTTCACCGTTTACTTCTTTTTTTAATTTGAGTGAAAAGGTCTCAAACACAGAAAACTATACAACTGCTTCTCTTAAGTAAATTACAGCTGACTTATTCTCATGACATCCATCAGGTCACTAGTGACCCATTCAAGGGTAAAGGTTACATTTTTGCCATGTTTGAGCTAATGTTGTTTAGGTTGTGTTTTACCATCATCTTAAACACATAAATTTGTTTCTCTTTAAAATGTCCAATACGTCCTTTTTTCCCCTCTATTATAAGCCTACCCTTAACTTTAGCCCTAACCCCAAATAAAAGTTGATGTGTTTTTCTCTTTCAGTCCTATCTTTTTGTTTTCAGTTTATTCTCAAATTAAATCACATATCAAATAATACATCAGACAAATGCACTTATTTGGGAGGAGACATTACACTATTAAATACCCTCTGTTTGTGCATCTTGGCGCCGTCATGGGATAAATATGTCATAATCCATTTAAAACCTGAATCTAGAGTTCTTGGAGTTTTATCTTGCAGTTCCATGAAAACGGTTCACGTTAAAAGGTTAATTCTTTCTCTTTACATATTTTCCATCGTGATATGTGAAGGCGATAAAGTCCAGTAAGAGTGCATCTTCTCTGTTTATGTCCCCTTCGCCACTTGGACATTAAAGATTGAAAGTTGTATGAGTGTGTATACATGTCTCTGCATATCTTCGCCCGTGTATTTGCACATGTTTGTTCATCCGTGGGTTTATGAGTGCCCCTCGTGTGTTCGCGTCTAGCCCCATCTTCATTCTTCATGAGCCGTTGCCGGTGAGTAAACCCTCCCGACAGACGAGCGGGTTGGGCACGGCGGCCGTTTTTAAAGCACATCTGCTCATCCGCAAATGTTTCGTTTCGTCTGGACAGGAATGCGTCTGTGGCTTGGAAACAATTGAGGTCAGGCCCTGCTCGCAGAATAAGAAAACATTTAAGGAGACAGACAGTCAGGCAGGGGTAATCCATGCTTGGCGGTGCATTCCTGAGAGCTCTGGAGGAGTCTTGGAGGATTTTTCATGTCTGATTTTTGCTGCTTTGGAGATGCAGCGAATGAGTTTGATCTGAGTTTATCTCCTAGTTTACACATGCGAAGACAATTGGTTTTGGTATTTCCCTTTTTCAAGCAGTTTTGTGGTCGTATCCATCAGCAATGTGCTCTAAGATCATAGATGGAACAAAAAGAGGCAGCGATATTTGCGTAAGGAAAATTTGATAGATGTAGAAATTGTGATTCAACGTCTCTGCTGCAGTAAAAGAGAAAAAGGCCAGGCTCTGGAATGTCAGAAGTCTAAAGTTGGCCTTCGAGGGACATTTCTAGTGGATGTTTGTGTGCAGAACTATGAAACCAAAAGGCTATTAAACCAGTCTGACTTCAAATGATATAGGAAAAACACAAAAAATGGAAAATAATGAACATTAACTGGACTCCAATGTGCCTACGAGATCAGTGTCAGCAACAACTTGAAATAGTTGGATGTCTTCATCTTGCTGGATAAGGGCTAGGACCACAGGTGTGTACATCATGCTTTATTTTCTCATTTTCATCTTTTTGTGTGTTTTCTTTGCCTCTTGTTTCATCGCTCTTTCCCTGTTTCAACTTTTGAAATCATTCTTGTCTTGCATTAGTTTTGTATTATCACATCTTTTACTGCTTGTTACATCAAATACTGTTTTTTATGCAGCTTTTTGTGTTACTTTTGGATTGTTTATGTAGTTACACAAGTGTAACGTCTCCAACATCTCCTCATTTACGTTGAAATTGTTCATAATTATCATTAGGTGCAGTGATGCAAAATCAAAATGGTCATTAATTCCCCTTAAATGCACTGTTTTACAGTAAATCTAT
>JAPTYQ010000013.1:14307677-14319222 GCA_029814465.1 Ostorhinchus cyanosoma | reverse complement strand
TGGAACTGTAAGATCAGACAGTCTACAAGCTTTCATGTCAACAATAGCATTAGTTAATTTGCATCAAGGGTTTAGAGGAGACGAAAACCTGCAAAAATAAATGCAACTTTGACATTTGTGCTGAAATAAATGAAGAGGTTGGTTGGAGGAGCTATAACTGAGGCTACACAGGTGTTTCCTTGGTTTTGAGGAAGGCCTGTGGAAGACTTTTTTGTCAATCTGACCCATGAAGCATAAAACAGGCACGACAAGTATGAATTAAATAAACCACAAAAGGGACAAGACTTAAAGAATTAAAGTAATTGACTATAGATTACTCTCTCATTGGTTTATTAAACCCTTGATTTATGAATCTATCAACCTTTCACTATCGGATCTAAGGCATCTAACAGTTTATTATGTACTGATGGCAGACCATATTAGAACTGGTATTGTTTAGTGTATGTATATCCTGCCTGATTTACTTAAATGGCTTGTGCGTATTGACATGTACTAATTGCATTCATAGGAATCCATGTTGCTTAGTTTTGTAAATTTCTGTGTACAAGAACAAAAAGCTTATTACTTGTAAAATGGGCTGGGAATTGTGTTGCCATATTAGTGGTTAGCATCTGCTCTAGTCTTCAGTCCTGTAGTCAAATGGAGCAATTCGCAATATTATGATCTCTTCCCATACATTACCCAAACTTCTGACACTTTGTTTGGGCTTTTTTGGGTAAAGTCAACTGTAATAAATGAATGTAAACAGAGTGTGAAGAGCAGTCTGCAGTTACGTAGTTCACGTGACTTGATCCATTGACTATGTCAGTGAATCGTTCCAGCTATAGACACAAGCAGTGAGACAAAATGAGGAACACAAAACTGTCAGCTTTCTCTGTCAGAACCATTTTTGGTGGTCTGGGTACAGCCTGAGGTTGATGGCTCAAAATATATGAAACGGGAGCACAAAAATGAGAATTTGCTTGCTTTATTTTATGGTGAAGTCGATGTTTTCAAGCTTATCCAAGCGGTCTAAAGACTTAAATGACATGACAAGTCTTGCCCTGATGACCAAGTTCTTCTACTATGTGCATATATTAATTAAAAGTAGTGACATCAGAGTAAACATGAACATGTGCATTGAGGGGAAAAAAAAAGAGCCGGGGTGTTGTAGTTGAGGTCAGGGTTGTCAGCTGGTTTGGCCTGCTCCAGTGAAGCTCAGCAGGATCCCCTCTGCTGGTTAGGCCTCTGGTTATATCAGGTGATTCCAGGTCACTGAGAACTGCTGGAGGTCCACGTCGACACTGCTCTGCTATTGGCCACTGGAAGTTAGTCAGCCAGGCTTTATAATCGGAAGCAAAGAGCAAGAAAAACATCAGATGAGGAGGAGGAGGAATATATACAGGGTCAATTGTCAGCTTGAGCTCCAGTCACATGCTCTAATGTACAGGACGAACGACTGGTCTGCAGACTGGAGTCACTTCTGTTCGGCCACGCTCAAGTGTGAAATTCACAGTGTGTTATACTGAAAATGACAGAGGACCTATCATTTTCGACAACTTCCTGCTGCTGTAGAAAAGCTTCTCGTTTTTACTGCAGTTTAATTACAAATATAGCTTTCATTTTAGGCTGTCGCCACTCATCCCAACAGCAAAACAGAAACACCCATGTTCAGGCTCCAGCTTTGTGTCTATATAATTGTCAAGCAATTTTGAAATTTCCCAACAAAAGAAAATAGGCACCAACCGATGTGTGTTATTGTCAGAATGTGTGGTATAGACTGTAGTAAGCAGAAATCATAAAATAACCCTAACCCTAACCAAGGATGAAACCACGGAATCATTTGGTTTTCTCATCAGTCCATATGTTCATCTTCTGACACTTTATGACCAACTTTCCTAAACACAGGGTTGGGGAAAGAAAATGGGGCATGGAGCTGTTTTTACTGGGTCACCAATTGTCAGAGTAAAATACATGAAAAAAATATGATGTAAAATCATTTTCCTAAATATACGTTTAGAAGAAAATGATGTGGAAGATGCCACAAGAAAAACACAACTAAATTCTTCTCCTTCTTCTGTCACTTTGAATTTCTTTTATTTCACAACTACCTCAGATCTTATTCAGAAAAGAACCGTCCATTAACCACAGTATGCTGATGAGAACTTGACTTTAGTGCAACGTGTCTTTCTCACCTTGTCAAAGTTTGTTTTACTTTTGTCATTCTTATCTCAATAAAATAAAAAATTAACTAACAGTCAGTTGATAAATCTAAAGCACTTTACATTTTCTTCTTGCCATGTTCCCAAACATTTTTCATGCTTTATACAATAATGACTTATGAAACACCTTGTCATATAAGCATTTTCACCCATTATTTTTAACTTTTTTGGGCCAAAAGATTAATTAATTACTTGAGAAGAAAATGAGCAGAAGGGATGAATAATGGAGAATGAAAATAATTAGTAGTTACAGACTTAATCTCAACATTTACTTTACAATGTATGATGTTATCATAATTGATAAAAATACAAAAATAAGAGCCAAGTTGTAATAAACTGTAATTATCCTGCAAGTTAAAGAATAAGATAATAAATTGATCCTGTATCTGCTCTTTCACTGACCGTCCGTTTTGCATTCAGCAGAGGCAGATATGAAAACATCATGATTAACGTTCTGCCACACACATTTGTTGTTGATATCCAGCTACAGCCTTACAAGCGATGACTCGAGATAAACTTTGTGATGTAACGCCATCTGGCTATTTTGATTGGCTGGTTTACACAGCTGTTAAAAGTTCACAACGTTAATGACTGGCAGAAATGTCTCACGTTGATTGGGATTGAAATTAAAATCAGACAGCAGATCGCAGATTGCTTTCACGTGTTCTTGTACACTGTTCAAATATGATATCATCCTTCGCTAGCATCAACTGGATGCAAATGTCTCCTGTGAGCGTTTTGCAGGGGGAATACTGTTTTGACTACTGCTTGTGCCAATTACTATAATTATGTTTAACACAGAATGTCAAATTGCTCTATATTTGGCGATGATTTTTCTCGGGGCGCAGTTGGCTCATGCTCCGTTGCTCCTGGAACATGCCTGTGCATAAGTGGCCTGAAACTTAACCCCTTACACGGCTGACGCACAGCCATAACACAGACTGGAGGAATGCCAGGCCGGTCCTGTTTAACAAAACAATATCTGCAGTGAGAACTTCCAGAAGCCTCCTTTTTTTCTCCCCTCAAGTTAGCATAGGCATATAGTATGTGGTAATAGGAAGGGACACATTGAGTAACTGGAACACGGGTGCATTAGTCAGTCTCAGGTGTGGAGCATGCAGAGTTGGCAAAAGTACTCACATTCTCTTCTTAGAAGAAGTAGAAGTACAGATACGTATGTGTGTGCATAGAAGCACTGGTGCAACTTATTGACTCAAGCAAAAGTGAAATGGCACAGGTTTCGAAATGTATTCAAAGTATTAAGGTCAAAAATGGCTGATTGTATCTGAACCACTCATCATCATGAAAGCAATTAAACCATTATTACCTCAATTAATGCTAAAAATAATGAGCATTAAAAGGCCCACCGTGGAAGATACATAGATGCATGTGTGCTTATTTGAAGTTTGTCTTGGAGCCTGTTTGTGTGACTTGTTGGTGGACATTAGTGCTCTCAGTGGACTTAGTCCAAGATAAGACTGTATGCAAATTTCTTCTTGCACAAAAATCCTTGTGCTTACTTCTGAATTCCTAGTGTGTAACACTAGCTACAATCAGCTTAGAAATGGCATTAGCTAATGCTAACAAATCCCAACTATCAGCACAACAAAGCCACATGCTCTAGTTCTACATAATTAACCTTTAAATGACATCATTGTTATATACTTTAACTCAACATTACAAATTGAGGACTTTGATTTCAATACTATGTCATTTCGAAGCTAACAGCTTCTAATGTTCACTGCTGCTGCTGTAGAGGAGCTGGAGAGAGGCTTTGAAGAAACAACTTGAGTCTCCTATATAGTTAATGTACAGGCTGTTTTCATCGATATATGCAGTGAAGACAGTTAGCTCAAAAACGTAGTCAGCTAACATCACCAAAAGATGACCACTTCCCAGCGCAAAACTGACTCCAAGCTTCACATACCATTAGTGGTGCATGCTAACGCTACATTTTGAACCTGTGGAGACTAAAAACAGAGACACTCAAGTTATCTCAACTCTCATTAACCTTTTATCATCCAACCTTTTCACGGAACTTTAACCCATGGAGCTTATCGTAGGGTTATGGTTAGGCTAACAGTTCAAATATGCAGTCAAAATGCATGTATTAACTTCATTCTAAAGGGAACATCTTCTACATATTGGGTTTAGCATGATGCAGATGCAGCCCCTGAAATATACCAGTTAATAACGATTCAAGTGTGTGTAAACCATAGCCCCTAATGGGGTTGCCAATGTCCTGTTCATTGGTTTTGTAGAGTAGTACAGTGTTTGTGCTTTGTTTCTTTGCACATCTGGGAGAATGCCAACACACACTTCTTCACACTCCCACCCATATATGCAGGCACATTTTAATGGCAACACACACATAAACATCACATTCACCTTTATGAATGCACATACCCACACCTCATGTACCCACACCTCAGTTTACAATTCAGCACCACCTGAGCGCAAAATGCAAACACAGTCATACTTTCACACCCAAACACACCTCCTCATTGCTCGCCTTCCTCCCGGATTTGTCACCATGCACACCACTTTCACAATCGCTGTGCCAGCCTCAACTTTTGACTAATTCAGTCTGGTGCCATTAAGAGGGGAACCGCAGCAGGAGAGTGACTTCCACCAGATGCTCGTAGCGCTAGTCTTTTCAGTCCAGACAGTTGAATCATCCATCAACAATATACGTCCCCCAGCTGTCTCTTAATCACAGGGGCTTTTTCCCAGCCGACAGGTAAGCCGCTGAGAAACAATGATGTCTTGTCAGAGCCGATGAGGAGATGTTAGTCATGAGTTATTTCGGGAGGTTTGAAGGGGGTTTGGGTGTCTGGTCGGGTGCAGAAATGTGGAAAATGCACAGGTGATTGTGATTACTTGTGGCTGGCAGCTATATAAACTTCTATTAGGTCCCACGGTCTCAGATTAGGTCTATGTGAGTCACTCAAGAACACTACTTAGACACTTCAGAAATTCATTTTTTACACCTGTTTTTAAAAATTCAAAGGGTGGTTTTACTCAGAACCTCACATACGAACATAAATGAAGTTCATTACTTTAAGCCAGGGAACAGGTTTCCCTACTCAATAGAAACACTTTTTGTTTGCGAGACGTGTTTCCCCTGAAGCAAGCTGTGATGTAGTTGTTTTGGTACCTCAGGAGACCCCGTGAACCAGAATTCTTTATTATCCGTGCTAGTGTGCCAAGATTTATCCCATTAAGCCTGGAATGCCCTCACGTGGGAATCGAATTGGACGCGCACAGTCAATTTCTTTGTTTAGCTGTGTATACGTTTGTGTATTTGTGTGTGAGTGGGTGTGTTTTGAGTGTGTATCTGGGGTGAGGATGCCCTGCTTTTTGTTTCCTGTGAGCTATTTTTGCTCGGGCAGAACTGCGAGCTCTCTGTTTGGCATTTTTTTCGTGGATGACCCCAGCTCCTCAGTGTGCAGAATGACAGAACAGAGAAGTTTTGTCTTTTCAAGAGTTTTCCTTTTCTCGTCAAAACTTGGCCGACTGTGTCATTCATTTTACAGTGATCACATGTTGACTCACTTGTTTTCTCTCCTCTTTCCTCTCCTCTCGCCTTTTGTTTAGGGAAAAGCTGGCTGTGGCTCGCCTGCAGAGGGAAGTCGCACGGAGCAAGAGCGAAGGAACAATGGTAAAGTACAAAGTGGAGCTACTCGCCCTCTAATCTTAGATCAGAAAACCACAGTATGCAAGCATCACATCATTCATATACACAGTCAGACTTTGCCAGCCTGTCACCGTGGCAAAAGTCCATCTTTATTGTTGCAACTCTTAGTCAGAAGGCAGTATAAGCAGAAATTTCACAGAGATTGAATGAAACAAGCATTGTCTTAACAGTTTGGAGGCTTTATTTGGCAGGGGCATTATTTCCTCATAGTTCCACTCTACATTCACTGGTTTCCTGTGAAAAAATGTAGCTGTGCTGATAGACGAGCTGAAATAACTGGAGAATTAACTTATGATGCAGTCCAATTGTAGTTCTTACCATCATATGAAACTTTCAAACTATAATCTTGAAATTACCAATAAAAGTGGCAAGAATAATTGTATGCACAATTGGTAATTGGTCAATTACTGAAGCAGTTCACTACTTTATTGAAGAAATACTTAGTTTCACATAGGTTAGGTTTGTCCATAGTGTACAATTTGTTGCTCTACACCATATTTTACGCATAGTAGGAACTCATTTATAGTGTTCTTGAGGTTTGATGCATCGTTTAAAGGGTTACTTTGGACTCTAAGCGATCATGGCAGCAGTAGAGCAGCAACCTTAGAGTTCCGAGAGGCAAAACTGCTGTTTTGACAAAGGAGCCTAGTGGTTTTGAAGAGAGGGACATAATGACTTCAGCTCCCTGTTGGAAAAGGTCTGTTTTGACAGCATGGTGTGGTGGTAAAAGTATTCTAAACATAGGGTACACTTGGGATGCTTTTTTGTCTAGACTTTCCAATTTGATCTGAACCAAATCTGCAGGTATGAAACCCTTGCCTGGACCACGGTGAGGACCAGACAACTTTGGTCTGACTGAAAGAGGAGATAAAGGAGATAAAAGATAAGCTGAATTAACAACATGCTGAAGTCAAATGATGATAGTTGGATTTTTTTTTTCACCTGCTCCTAAAATCACATTATGAAAGCAAAACTAATGGGGCCAAAAGACATAAACCTTGTTTGGAACTCACACTTAAACATCTACCCTTTTCACGCATCTTTCACCTAAGATTAAGGCTAAAACAGAAGATGTGTAAGACAAAAATGACATGCATTTGTATTTGAAGGGGAACATCTTTTAGTTTCTGTGGTTAGTATGTGGCTAAATCCCAACCAAACATGGCTCACCCTTAACCTCAAGCCCTAGGCAGACTATTATTGCCCTAGTGCATGCTGAAAGGTTACACAAATCCAAACTATCCCCTTAAGCTGTAGTTTAGCTTTTTACGCACACAGCAGGTCAATCAGATGCGTCGTCAGGTTTTCTTACATTACAAAAGCTCCTGCTGTTGTATTGCGGATTGCTGATATTGCGCTTTCAGTACAGTTTTTATTGTTGTTTGTTTAAGGGTATTTGTGTTAAAAGGGATAATAATTTAAGATGTGAAAGCCTCTATATGAGGTACATGTGTGTTTTAATATCTTTGGGTGAGTGTGCAAGTCTAAGCGAGGTCACAGAGTGAACCGTGTGATGAAGCAGCTGATTGCAGCCTCCGAGCAGAGGCTCTAACCACAGGCCCAGCTGTTCCACTTGCGCCTCAGCCCTGCTACAGATTCTCTTCATGGCAGCAGGCCTAAAGCAACAGCGCACAAGAAAGGCCTGATACAGTGCGAGATTTTCACACTGTACTGTGTGATTCTTTATTGATCCCTGAAGGAAGAATGCTTATTTTTCTTCACGTCTCTCCCCATAGAGGAGGAGGTCGAAGCACGGGGCAGATACAGAACAGCACCCCTGGAGCTGGGCAGGGATTCAATGGATCGCTTAAAGGGGCTTTAACACAACAGATTCTTGCTGTCACTGAGGCTTGAATTAATTTTTGAAACACTAGCAGTACTATGCACTAGTAAACTCCACGCCTGGGTTTGAAATGCGAAGGTGAATCTACTGTACCGTGTCATCATCATCATCAGCAGAGACAGTGATGGCATCAGTCTCCAGGGCTTATCTGTGCCAGTTTCCTTGAATACCTCAGTTGTGGACTAATAGATTGTCACACCTAACTCGGTTTTAACCACTCAAGGATCTAATCAGTCACATCCCGCTTCCATTCCAGCTAATTTCCACACTATGTATACATGAATGCATGCATCCTCGAAAGAACCTTTGTTAGCACCACATGACATTAGATTCACATGGGCCTGAGTAGATTTGGATACAAGTAAGCATATTGTAGCCTTTTAGTCATGGCAAATTTATTATGAGAGCAGTTCAATGTATGTCATTTAACAGTGCTATAGTGTGAGTGTTATAAACAGAGTTATTTATATTCTCTTTTAGTTTTGAAGCAGCACGAGCGAACAAATCAAGAAGAATTTATAATGTATTATATGACAAAACTGAGGCATATATTACTATCCAGATGGTAAGCTTTTAAGTGAAACATTTGACTGATATGAATTAAAATAATATCCATCAAAACCGGTTTTAGAAGAAATTGAAGGTTGAAGATTGCAGCAATCCACATTAATGTCAACAAGATGTAGCTTTATAGGAGTCTAGACTCGAGTCGAGGATGAGATGTTTAGAATGTCTTCCTCACCTCCATTTAAGAGCTGCCTCCAGCGACCTCCATGTGCTTTGCTATGAGAAATCTCATCTCCCACACATGAAGTCAGCCTGAGACTTAATGAGTTTAAGGTAGAGTGTAATGCAGTTGTTTCACAGTGTAACTTTCACTGTTGTATAGTTTAGTTTAGTTTTATTCACATTTTTGGTTTCAATGGAATCACAATTGCTGAGACCATTACAGTTGAACAATGCTCCAACAAATAGAGGGACTCATGGTCTGGATCAAACTGAGACATTGAGGATTTCTTATCTACAAAGGGTGGAGAGTTCAAACTTTTGGATTTCAAGTTCCTCAGGTCCTTTTACTGTGGCCCATGGGGGAAAAAAATTCAACTGTAGTCAATGGTGAGAGATAAATGACTGAACTGATCCCATTTAAATTGTGTCATCATTTACACATAGTCACTGTTGCAGGAAAGGTAGTTAAGAAACATGTGAATGGTGGACTGCATGTGATGAGTCACAATATGAAAATGAGCACTGCCTTTTCACATTTTAGCAAGGAGTAAAAGTATTCCAAGAGACAAAAATCACCACAAGCCTGCTCGTGTTGAGAGACATCTTCAGCACTTCGGTACAGAATGTAGGCCCAGTAACAATGACATCATCTCCACAACTTTCAGGTGTTTCTTTTTTCAATGCAAGTATTTTCACATTGATGCTTCAACAGACAAATTGCCACTTTCTTGACTTTGTCTTCACTTTATCTTTTAAATTGACAAACATCATGATGGCATCAAAAATGACCTGTCACCATTGACTATAATAGAATATTTGTCTATTTTTCTAATTTCCCATGGGGCAGGGCTTCAGCTTTCTTTTCAGATGCATGGCCGTCTACTATTCAATCAAGTATAGGAAAACACTGGCCTTAAGGAGATGTTTTAAAGGGGTCCTATTTTGCTAAACCCACTTTTATATTTGTGTATTTTGGGAGCTTAATAGTTCAAAAAGTGTGAATTTGAACCCACCAGATGCTGCAAAGCTATCCTTATATTCATTTTGGCAAAAATCAAGTGGATTTCTACAACCCGTTTTAATTCCTTCTTATTTTGTTATGTTTTATAACTAGTTACATCACCAAACCTCGACCCGATTACCTAAGATGTTCGGTTGTTGGTTGTATTAATGAACATCAGCGGCTGAATGGGACAGAGCGCACAGTCAACAACCTGGAGGGGGTGGGGCGTGAAGTGGCTTCTTTTCATTTATAAAGGGCTAGTGCTCAAAACAACCTTTTCCGGTCTTTACTCAAAAATAGGTTTGAAGATGGGCTGTGGAATTTAATTAATGGAGAATTCAGACCCAAGCATAGCATTTGCCGTTTATGTAGGCCACAGGGAAATGTTTTAAAATGTATAATTCCATTTAAAAAAGCAAAATATCACTCCTTTAAAGTCACTACACTAAATTCCAATATGAAACCAAAACTAATCCAATCAATTCATGAACCAAAACCTTGGTTAAGGCTTTCAGTTGTGAAAAGGCCCTTAGTTTGGTTGACTTTTTGTCATTGGCAGATCTCTCACTGACATAATGCTCCTGAAATCACTTTCTTTGCAGCCATTATCATCACCAGATGCTTTGACTTGCACCTATATACATTTTCTGCTGTGGTGGAATTCTTGACACATGCAGCCATGACCCATTTCCAGTCTCATACATATCTTTGAATGAACGTCCAGAAAAGGCGATTACTGCTTAGTTTTCAATTTGTCTAGGCACTCTGGTTCTGTTCCATACAGTACAGGAATATATAAAATAATTCAGTTTCTGTCTCGCCACATCAAGGCGGCGGCTCACTTTGTCAGTGCCTCCTCCTGTAACACTAACCTCTGACCTCAACGCAGCTCAAGAAAAACACACCATTTGCTCCACTGAAGGCCAGGCTCCCATACTCACACCAGTGGATGACATGCTAATTATTACTTCAGACGAGTGTGTGTGAATTTCTGCGCATGCACAGGCTTGAGAGAGCAGGATGAGTTATCTGTGCCAGACAGGAGGAGGGTGAAGAGGGGTGGTGGATGGAGGAAGAAAGGGAGGAGGGGGATATCACTAAGCTCCATTTGAAATTGGGATTATCCCCGTCGGAGTCCCCTCACTCTCTCTCTCTCTCCCTGGCATTCCTGGGAGGCTTCGGAGCTCAGGCACAGTTCCTTCAATAGAAATGAAAAAGAGACTGCTGCATCAAGGAGATAATTGTCAAAGTGCTGGTGGTGCAAAGTGGGAACTACTCACTAACCGCACCAGCCTATGCCCTGCAGACCCCCTCACTCTGCACCCACTCCTATGCCCACCCCCATCTCTGCATGCTGCCAGCGGACAAACCTAGAGATTAAAAGTGCCATGGACTTTTGAAGTCCCTCTGATGCCTCCCTTTAACATCCTCTGTTCTTTCCTTCTCTACATCCATTAGCGTCATCTCTGTAACGTGATCAGAGAACAGCGGTCCTGTGCTGGTTGCAGGCTTCTGCTGAGTAGCTCCGCGGGGACGTGTTCCACTGTTCCATTACTACGGCATTGTGTAGGAGAAGAATGCAAAAGGCATCTTTATGACGGTGTAAGGCGCTGCAACACACTGCCACAATTGTACGCCTCAGGTCTCGGCTGCGCTGTTATACAACCACGAGTGTAAATGAAACAGTATTAACAGCTCAGTTTACTGAGGAGTGTGTGCTTTAATTGGGTCTCCTGTTGTTACTGGCAGTGCAAAAGTACAACACTCTTTTGTTATGGATCATTTGGAAGAGAAGCATGAAACATGAATTGCTGGGTAATCAGTAGCTGCATTTCCATTGCAGTTTTGTATGCACATTTTAAAGAAATCACATCAGAAATTCCCCTTGATTTCAAAAGGTTTTACACTTGTTAGATGTGCTTTTTGGGACATGAATTGAGAACCGGTTCCGTTTGAGAACCGTTACAATTTGGGTGATCCAGAACAGATCAAGTATGCTTTCAAAATGATCAAGTATTCAAAATTTCATTGCATCTTGCAAAACCATGAGGTCAAATTCATGCTTTTACACC
>JAPTYQ010000013.1:14295869-14306339 GCA_029814465.1 Ostorhinchus cyanosoma | reverse complement strand
AACTTAGAACAGAACTGAATGTCCCATTAAAGTTATCAAGTATTGGGTCTATTTGTTATGAAGTGAGGAAGGAACTCTAAAACTAACAGAATTCTTTTGGATGTTTACACCTCAGGAACTCAGTATCTCGTTTATCACTGACACTTTAAAAGTATCTTGTTTTTGTGTTTCCATGTCAAAAATTGATAAGAATAGTTTCAGATTGTCTAACTTATTATCAGTTCACATCATGAAGCTATTTCAAAGTGGTTTAAACTCAGTTACTCTGACAATTTATGATGCAAAACTAGCTGAGCAGAATGAACTGACATGATGTCAGAATATGAGTGAAGCAAGCCTGACTTTAAAAAAAAATATTATTAGTACTTCATTTTACCAGGTAAAATCAAATGAGAACAACTTCTCATTTACAATAACTGATTTGATAAAGTTGATTTTTTACAATTTCATGGAACAAGATGAGCCATTACTGTGGTTTTGAAAAACCCCATCATATTAGCGGAAATAAGAACAGGAGTTTTGTTTCACTGTAATGACAGAACTAAATATACTTGCAAAGTAAAGTTCAGTTTTATGGCCCCTGTAATAAAAGGAAATTCTACCTCTGCATTTTACCCATCCTAGAACACACATGAAGTAGTGGAACTCCAGATCTCTGCCAGTACCTTGGTCAAGGACACCACACAAGCCAGCATACATGTTTTTGATAGAAGGGAAAACTGGAGGACATGCACAGTAGGAGGAGAACATGTGAGCTCTACACAGATATGCCCTTGTCCAACTGGAAAATTGACCTTAGAACCGTCTCACTGAGGCAACAGTGGTAACTATTGTGCCACCATGTGTCCCTATAGACGGTAAAAATAATCCAAATGTTGACCTCAAGTCTGTAAGTAAACAGGCTATAGAACGCTGACTTATGACTGCGCGAAGAGGGAAATATAGAGAGAGTGCCATCATATGATCCAAAAATATAAATATATTAACTGCTATATTCAACAATTTATCCATTTGACAGACCTGCAGCTTTAGCTTTATCAAGTTTAAGATCAGATTATCTTGACTGAGTGTGGCTTGAGGATGATTAATATTCCAGTGAAAAACAGGACAGTCCTTTTAAATATGAAGATGCAAACTCTTCATGCAGGAAAATCAATTGATCATCAGTCTTAATTCAGAGAAACCCAACTCCCCGTTTGGGTTAATAGGACAACCATGCGGGCCTGGTTTACTTTGTGATCATTTGGGATAATTGGGAAAGGGTGTATAATGGTTAAAAATACCTGCAGATATCACAGTAGAGTGTTTTCAGCAGATAAAGGAGGTTTTTATGGGCCTCTCAGTTTTGAAAAAAAGAGAAAGGCTTGGAGAGCCGAAGCGGAGGGACCTTCATAGAGTGTTTCTGACAGCTGTTTGGAGGTTATGTGACAGCGTGGAGGTTTGGGGACCAGGGTGAGTGGGTGGGTGGGGGGACTCAGGTGCCGTCTCTGCAGATTGGGCTTATCAGCCACGGACAGGGGTGAGGGCCGAGATGGGGTCCCCCCAGCCGCTCAGCACATTCAACGGCTGACGAGCGCTGACAGCCAGCGCCAAATCGCATCTCCACACCGTCCCTTTCACCCACTCTCCAGAGCGGCCGATGTGACTGACTGAATGACTCGGAGTGCGTGGGTGGGGTGGGGGAGCTCCCTTGGCAATGATAAATGGGCCACTCATATGATTTAGCATATTCCTGGGGTGTATGTATTATTCTCCATAGTGCCTGCGGCTGTCTAAGAGAGAAGTGGTACACTCTAATGTAGTGGCTCTCCACAATAATTGAATTGATGGAGCCCTGAGGGACACGGGGCACAGATTTTTACTGATTTTTAGTTTACTCAGCCTTTATCCTATAGCAAGTCATCTCATACAACATATGTTCCAGTTATTTTATGGTGAAACACCTACATTTGACCCAGATTTTTACAGCCCAGTTGCCAAGAATCTTCTTTTGTATGTTTCAAACCATGGATACATATAATCTCAATATAATTAATCTTTGAGGGATTGGCTTCTTTCTTGCCTTTCTCTCAATAGGCGGGGGGGTGGTTGGTAGGGGATGATGGAAATATCAAATCCTTTGCTGTAAGAGAGCATAGTTTGCATCCATTTTTTGGTTCATACAATAACAGCACTTTCACAGATACTGGTTTAGTTTAATTATTAATAAACACAAATGACTAAGTTTCTATATACATACGTGATGTCTTTTCATAGTAATTAAATATTGATAAATAACATAAATTGAAATGAAAAAAAAAACATAGATGTAAAGTGATCACAGACAGTGCATGTTCACCCAAGTATCACCCATTTTGACCCCAGAATTGTTTCACTTTTTAGGGTTAAGTTTGCACATTGCAATCACAGAAAAATCTGCAAGGCTGTTATAAAAAATGCCTTGCAATGTGGAAATATTTCTCCCACATCAGTCTTTCATAGCCCTGGCCAAGGCACTTTATTGCTTAAACCAAAACCCTGTAGGAGGTGACAAGTAAACACTGTTCTCTGGTGGCAAAGTCCTGGATTTTGTAAATCCACCATCCACCCCAACCACCCCCTGCTTACAGAGGCAACAAAACTGACACACACATATTGAGAAATGATGATATGAGGTGTATTTTTGGTCCAGAATCATAGAGAATATACATATCTGCAGTTTGCAGAACGGTGACATTTCAGAGTTGATATTTCATCCATTTTTCTTCTGTTAATTACTGTTTGCATTGTTAGTGGTTTTGTGTCTGGCTCTGAACAATACTGATAAATATCCTCAGAATGGAAATACTTTGAATGGAATTTAATTAAACACTATTTGTTATCTATAATGTGTAAAAGCACACTTTGTCTTAACAATAACGCTTGATTTGTCTGCAGTGCGGTGCATCTGACCTGGCATTATGTGTGCCAAGCGGGCGGCCAACTCCTCCTCATGTTACACTTTCATTTGGATTCGGTCTTGCTGATGAGCGCACACAAACAGCCTAGTGGCATGTTTTATTTATGAATGAAGAACCTGCGCCGTGTATTGTGTCCCTGATGTTTGCTTTAGCAGTGAGCCACAGATCCGCTCCCGGCCCTTTGATTAGGCAAAGAGCTGAGAATGAGGAAAGGGGTGGTGGGGAGAGGGTTCTGTGTAATGAAGAGATTATTGAGTCCCCCTTTAGAAACTGTACCCCAAAGCCTGCACATATATACAGTCACAGATGCACATGAGCTGAATCCCAGCCATGGCTGCACACTCATGCACTTAACCTGATAACACTGCACTGTAGCTTTTCCTTTTTTTATTGGAGACAATATTGAAAGCACAACAAGGAGAGGCAGGAGGACACTAATTAATTTAGAGTCCTCTGTGGATCTTGGAGGGTATCAGGGGGTTTTGAGTCTTCGAGTAATTCAGCTTAGATGAATACCATTACCATCTAATGTTGTCCAATTACAGAGGCAAGATTCATTCCAGGCTCGAATGCAACTAATATAATTTCAGACATAGTGCATGACTTTCTATAAAAGAAAAAAAAAACAAGCGGAATATGACTTCGTGAGCAGAAATTGTTTTCTGCTTTTTTTTTAATCAGGTACATTTCCTGTATTGAAATCAATACATTCAATCTTAAAAGCCATACATGTGATAAATGCGGTCATATCTCAATGGATATATGTTTTTTTTATCAACCAGGAAATGAGACCAGGCTCACTTGTGATGGAGGTCAAATTTAATCCTCAGATGCCCAATCTGGGTTTCTTTCTGATATATAGCTCTGCAGACTGGTATAAAATCCAGCCCGGGCCATTTTATAGATTGCTTGGCCTATTCAATTTGATATTGCTTTTTTTTTTCTTTTTTCTTTTTTTACCCCCAAAGCTCTGTATTGTTTGGTGGTGCTGGCTGTGCTTTGTTGGAGTGACTGCTGCTCGTTTTATTTTAAGAAAATGTTGCCCTCTGCAGGATAAATACGGTAGTGCACTTGAGTATCAGCTTCAGCCCCTGCCTGAGCCACAGCACTGACAGAAAGGATTATCTCTTTAGTCAGTGGATTAACTAAAGTAAATGTTCTCACAGAAAGTTGCCAAGTATGATTTCATCACATCCCATCTTAGTGTTGACTTAAAGAAATCTTCCCAGGACACTGCTTAAGGCATTTGTAACTCTAGCAAAGGCTTATTAAAGAGAAGGCTATGCTTTCAATTAGCATAAACAATACCACAGAAGAAGCCATGAAGTTAGTGTAGACAGTAAACATTTCAACCGAGGAGAACTGTAATGTATTGCGGGGATTTCTGGCCACATAAAGATATGGTAATGTTTGATTTAATGGCTTTGGGGCTTGTTAAAGTGCTGATATTATATATCGAACAAAAGCAATTGAAAGCTTTTACTACGACGCACACCATAAATCCTGTGTTGTTATTGAGGCTCTTGGCACGACTCTGTCAGCAGACACATAGTGGTCGGTGGTTTATGCCTGGGGTATTAGTTAGGCCATGTGGGCAACAAGAATCAGGACTGAAGCTACTGTTCTTTTGTGAGAATCCGGGCCAAGTTGCAGAACAATACAGTACACATTCATACATGAGGAGAGGCAAGAAAAGGCCTTTGTGCTTGTTTCTTTACTTCCCACCTTTGGTTTGGCTCAGTGCAAACTGTTTGATGCTGTACGTAGAGTTTTCAGGTATTTGTTCCTCAGAATACCAGAATAGTAACTTATTTGTTTTTCTGGCACTTCTTATTCCTTGCATTTATCAGAATTATCTGTACTTCCTGCTCCTTGTATTTTTGAAGTAAAGTTGTTAGTGTGGTTTTGATGTATTTGGAATGATCTCTTTGCAATTTATACCTAAAATAAGACAGTCCAGTAGTGTGTCTGTTGGGTTAAATCATAGACAACAAACATAAGAAGACAAAAAATATGTAGAATATGTAAAAAGTAGAAAGAGGATATCATAGTTTTTTGAGTTCACTTGCCAACACTGAGGGATTTGCACTTTAATATTATTTATGTTGGGTTTTTTTGTTGTTGTTTTTTTTCATTTGATGTTTAGTTCAGTAGAAATGTCCTTCAAAAGCCTACTTTTGACTTTTCTATTTTGCAGACATTAAGAGCCTGGACTCTTTCCATTTTCCTCTCTCAAAGAAGTTGAATCAGTACTTTTCCTTTAACCAGTCTTTTTTTCCACAAGTATCTGTACTTCTGTTAGAGTAAAAAAAAATGTCTGTACTTTTGCCAGCTGTTTCTAAACTGTGAGGAGTTTTAATTCCATGTTTATACCATTAAAATAGTTGTTGTGATTTGACATTTAAGTAAATATTACTAATATGTATGCAACCTGCTGCAGGATTGAGTCAAACCTTAGACCTTATGCATCCCTTTGACCCATTTTGCCTCAAAGAAAAAGCCAAAAACACTGCTGTTTTCCGTGCAGAAATATAGGTTGAGCTCTTGGCAGAGGGGACGTGGTGCTTTATGCTTCTCTATGAAGCAGATTTACAGCAGCCATTACTCCTGACATGGAGAGCCTCCCTGTTGTGTAAAGAGCCGCTCCACATAGTAGCCACAAATTTATGGCCACAGCGAGGACCAGAACTGGTTTTAATGGTAACTTGGGTTTAATATTCTCTGTCTCCCCAGCAGATCCGCCTAGTTAAAATCTGCATTTGTGACAGGATTCCTGCCAAGTAACAATATAGTGAAATATAGTTGTTTATGGGTTACGTTCAGGGCAGTATGGTCACAGTAAAAATGGCAATTTTTGTAATTCACAAGCATTCCTTCCAGCTGTTTTGACATTTTTATTGCAGTTTTCTTTTCTTTTGGTTTATGATGTGGCATTAAATCTGCCACTGTGACGACAAAGCAACAAGACAAACACAGACTTAAAAGATTTGGCATATAAAGAAAAGGAATGCATTCATATGCGGTCTTTGTCAAGCCTTATTATTTTACACCACTAGGTGTCCCCATCATGCTTTTCTATGAAAGCTGACCTCAGCCTTAATGGAATGATGATATCTGGTGCTGAAAACAGAGGTGGATGACAAGGATGAGCTTCAGTTGAGGCCTTAAAATTTTTTAATTCTGTCATGCATCAGCAGTGACTTCTCTTCATATTTTGATTTTATCTTTGAAAGCAAAATAATGTATGCAGCTTAATTTAGAGCCTGAGAATGACTTTTAAAAATGTATTTGTAAGAACAAAAAACAGTCTCTGCTTTAATAAACAATGCACTTTTAAATCCAATTCTCTTCTTTGACAGTTGGAGAAGTTGTATTAAGATCATGTACTCAAATAAAAACACAAATAGCTTTACAAATATAAGTTCTGCATTCAAAACCTTAAGTAAAAGAATGGAGGTATGCAAAATATCCTATGAAAAGTAAAGTTGACTCTGCAGTTAAAGGCTCCCTTTCCGTGTTTTATTATTATTATTATATACAATGTTCTATATTCATTTCATTGCTGTGTTCATATGTATGTACATTTTTTTGTTGCCTATTTTAACTACTTTATGTGCTTTTGGTAGTTTAATTTAGCAGTACAATATACTCTATAAGATATTTTTTTGCTTGGAGTCCTGTGAGAACTACTTATTTCTAAAAACTCAGTTTTCCACAAGCTCTGAAAACAATGGCAAATGCATTTTTCATGGAACCCAAGATTGTTCTTGAAGAGTTCATTCAGCTTAATAAAGAGGAGATCCAAAGCCAGTGGAACGCTTCACAAACATTAATATTAAGACATTTTGGGGTTTTCGCTTGACAGGAAGAGGATGAAAAAGTGTCATTTGAAAAGTAACTAAAGTTGTAAAAAGTAGGAGCCAAAAAGTATTGAGATGCATGAAATGCCCAAACACAAGTACCTCAGCTTTGTGCTTGGGTTACATCAGACCACTGCATCTACTTTGACCATTTTAAGTCTCTTTTTACCTCCAGCATCTTAGTTTTTTCAGTTTGCCTACAAGACTGATGCTCAACTGCTTAAACTGAAGGAAACACAGCCAGTTGCTTTGTCATAACCTATCAGCAGCAGGGGATGCATGACTTTGTGCAGGCACCAAGAGAATGATCCTCGACCTTGTTTGCTCCGTCAGCTAAAATCCTCAGCAACTTTGTCACTCAGGAAGTCACTCATGTCCCCAAAATTCCCACTCAAATGGAGAAAGTGTAGGAGTGCCAGTGCAGGCATCACAGTCTTTGAAGCCGGGTTGGAGGCGAGGACGGGGTCTCCTTCGGGAGCAGAAGGCTGAGGGCCATCCGACGGAGAAGAATCCAATTAAAGACTGGAAAAAGGGCTTTCATTTTGGAATTGTCTCCAGTGGAAAAAAAACTGATAAAAATGGTTATGCAGGGCTAGCTGATCTGTGGAGACCTTACACAGCAGAGACGTTGAAAGCCCCTCATGATGAGGTGCAGGTTTCAGAGAGAAATCTTAACCCTGGAAGACCTACTTGGAGCAGAAAGACATCAAACTTGGCACCAGCGCAGCACAAAAATGAGCTGAAAGGGCATGCGGAAAAGAATAAAAGGCAAAGTCGATTGGAAGTAACTCCTGTGATGAATTGCAAATTATATGGATTTAAAAGTGGGAGTTGCTTGATGAAGAGGTCGGTTGAATTAAAGTTGTGGTGTTGGTGTCCAAATTAGCTAAATTATTTGGATGAGTGCACTAATTTTACCTCACAGAATGTAGAAGTTACGGTCACTACCTAAATATGCTAGTTTGTTCTTATTATTGTGTGACTTAGGTGACGTAAGGCATCCGAACTAACAAACAGATCACTGCAACTGCTATACTCCACCTGGTTGAAATACTGTTAAGAAGTCTGATTGCTTTAAAAAGAGAGCTAATGCTTCTATTGGTCATTTTCAGCTATATGACAATGTTATTCAGAATTTCACATGAAGGGAAATGCCTGTGTATGTGTGTTTTTGTTCTCTTTTATTTAAGAGTATTGTGAAAAACAGGAACATACTGTTTGCACACTGTGGCATACCTTCAGTGTAGTAGCAGCTAATATACACAGGTGCATTGGGAAATTATGATGTCAAAATGTATGGGGTTTTTTGGGGGGGAATTCTCACCACAAAAGGGGAATTATCTTGGTTCCATCTGTAAAAACTATTTTATAGGCGAAACATCCGAGGGGGTGACTACTTTACCCAGGCACTGTAAATACAAATAATTGTAATATCACAAGGACTTTAATATATTTATGATCCAAACTCAAACAGTAACATTTTGTCTTTATCTGTTGTTGGACTGAGTTCATAGTGGAAAATGAGAAAATGCAAAAAGCATACATTTCAATAAATTGGTTTGGAACAAATAAACCAAGCTCATGTGGTGTCAGAGGGTCAAAGTATAGGCAATGTTAAAGAAGAAAGGATCACAGAACTCTGCTGATGTTTTCCTATAGTGTTTGTCATGTGAATTAAATCAATTCGTTTTCCAGTTCATATCCAGGTTTTTTCAAACATTGCCCTTGTCAGTTAAGATTTTCTTATGTGAAACTTCCTGGACATGAAATGCTTTTTATGGAAATGAGCCTATACATACATTAAAGGATACAAAACAACATAGTGTAAGGCTGGTGATTTTCTCACTAACTATTGTAGATGCTGTCGCTGTACAATACAGTGATATCTTTGGCATAACATCAAAATTAGTAATTCATCACACTTTTAGTTTTAGGTCATTGTTGAATGTTTTACAGCTCAAATATTCCAAATAGCTCCTTTAGTTTAGTTTTATTTATCTTTATTTAACCAGTTCTTGTTGACAATTTTTCATGGTGCTTTATTGTAAAGTGATGGCCCCTGGTTTGACATTAACATCTATCAATGGCCGAGTCAAGTTACTAATGGTGCATCATAAAAAAAAAAAACTCTGTTTACTGTCGAAGGTTACCGAGCAACAACTCTGTAAAAATAAAGGAAAAAAACATGCAGGAACATTTTGAATGTGTGGGAAGTGAACATGGTAAACAAGCTGCTGAAGTCCAAATGGTTTGCTGTGAGTTTGAAAGTATGAAAGCTCACAAACCTTGAAGCCCTTAAAATACACACTTAGTGTAGAGATCTTTTCTCTGTTCTCAGTTCTCTGCTCTGAGATGAAAGGAGACAAAAGACTGGAGAAAGAGATTGAGGTTTGAAGGACCAGGCATGACCATGACATTTAGTGTGAACTTTCTGTTGTAGCAACAGAAGGAATGGGAGGTTCATTAAGTACATATCAAAGTAACAGCAAACTACTGGAAATAATGCCACTGCGGATGCTCAAATGTCATCATGCCTTTATTCTCCTGTGTACGTTCACCCCAAAAGCATGATGATTGGTTCACCAGGATGACCTCCGGTGAATACTAAACAAACAAAATTTGCTTTTGATGATCATGACATCCTGTTTCTCTGTTTCCACATACTCATCCTCAAGAGGTCAGAGGTCGAGGTCAGCTGCAGAACAGCATCCCCTAGAGCCGTCAGCATTTTAGAGACCTACGCCTAAAGACAATAAAAATGGCATTTGACCCAAGCTTAGCCCTTTTTACAGCCTGAGAGGTAACCACTTGTCTCCTCTTGTGTTTCCGTCCACAGCGAGAAAAGCTGATCCACGAGCTAGAGGAAGAGCGACGACTGCGACTGGAGAGCGAGAAGCGTCTCCGGGAAGTGACGGAGGAGTCCGAGCTGGGACGGGCGCAAATGGTCTCACTGCAGCAGCAATTCTCCAGGTAAAAGCCAAGGCCAGGGAGGGTGGATGTCCCTTCTTAAAACCTCTTTACATCCACATGCCACCACAAACCTGTTCTTCAGTTGAGGTTACATTTGAGCCATGATAGTTTGTTTTCCCATATGCTTAACCCTGAAAGTAGGTGACAACACCAAAGCAAAAAGACTTCCTCTTAGAGTAGCATGGAAAGTTAAATGTTGAAAAGTTTCCTAAAAATACCAGTATTTAAAAAAAAAAAAAAAGCCAAAGATGTAGCCCTAATGTTGTACTTATTTGTAAGAACAACGGGGTTGCCACTGCAACAGGGGAGTCGATACTGACCTTTCAGTAACAAGGCGATGCACCAGCTTGTTAGTTTGTCCTCTACCTTTTATCTACACAGGAACTGGGGATATGTTTGTTCCATAAAAAGGCATCTGCTGCTTGCAACTTCTGAAATCACAAATTTTTATATTTTTTGGAGGAAAATTACAAGTATTTCAGGGAACTTCAGCATGGATATCAACTGGTATTAAACTTGTCCAGCTGACTGTTTTTTCATTATGTAATGCCAGTAATTAATGCCAGTAATTAAAGTATTGTTGTTGATTGTTTTTTGTTTTTTTTATGGAACTGTCTGCACTGATTAACTAAAAACAACCCATCAGTGCAAGTATCATACTAGCAAAAGCCCCTGTCTGTGGACAATTCTTGTAAATGCTG
>JAPTYQ010000013.1:14283104-14295769 GCA_029814465.1 Ostorhinchus cyanosoma | reverse complement strand
AACATGATATAAATGTACAATCACCTGGTGAGCTCTCAAAAGCTGTGTCCACCAATGAGGATTAAGACTTTATTACTTGGGCAAATCAGATTTAAGAGCCAAAACTGAATGAAAAAAATCGTTCCTGCTCGTGTTGTTTGCAAAGTACTGAGCATCTGCTGTTCAATCAGAGCCAGATATTGAGTCCTAATAAAATAGTTTTGAAAAGTTTAGGTAACTAAAAGTAGGAGTACAGTATCCTTCTGGAAACTAATTGCCAGTTCTTTTTAAGTAAAAATCATTGATTTTTAGCAGCAATTTTCATGCAATCAGCAGTTTGTCTTTATAACCTTTAAGAATCAATATGGCGTTCCTGCTCTTGCCGTTTCTTAATGTCTTTGTTTCTGTAATATCTCTGTGTTGTCATCAGTATGATCACCTTTGACAGTGAGAACTTTGAAAGTGTCAAGTGCTCCAACAATGCTCTTGTCATAACTTTTGTAACCTCTACTTCATGAATTTGTCCTCCACCTCATACCCACTGAGGTGTGACGGAGTGGAATCAAGAGCTGGAAGCAAGTTGATGCCATAATTAGGCGATAGGCATTCAGTACTATACTCATGCAAAAAAAAAAGAAGAAAGAAGAAAAAAAGAAAGAAGAAGACTAGAGGATTTCACATTGACTGCTTATCTTCTCATTAAGTTAGTGGAGAAAATCCTGTACATTTTAATGGTCCCAGTGTTATAGTGCAGATGAGGGCAGAGTCACCGCCAGGGGAGGAATAAAATATTTAAGAGCCATTTCAGAGATTTATCACATATTAAAAATGTTCCATTGATGCTGCTGAATTAAGCTCACTGGTGTTCCTTACTTTCTCATGCCTGTTTGGCTAAGGCAACTCCCCGCTTCTCTTTCAAACACAGAGGCTGTAGGTGCCTTGCATGAGAGCCCTTCAGCAGTTAAGGCAAATGAATGTAAACTGAAGCTATGAAGCTGTTTCAATTCAAGTTTTTCATCAGTTTTGTGGGTTAGAAGCAGTGACGTCATGACAGATTAGAGCCATTATTAAGATAAAATGTGACTTAGCATCAGCGGGTCTTACATTATGTAACTCAGTAGTCCAACTTGCATAAATTATAAAAAAAAAAATCTCATCTTAAGTAGGCTGCAGCAACAGTGTGTCAACAACATTTGGCTCTGGTATTACAACCTGAAGAAGGTAAATGCCTTTTGTACTGCTTTTTCCATGATGTAGTGTGTAAAAGTGGGATTTTAATGGTAGGGAGCATATTAGCATGCTGGTGGTATTGGCACATAGTAGTCTGGTGGCTTTGAAAAGTGTGATCTAGCAGTAAACTCACATTTTATATACTTGCCAATCGATCACATTCACTGAGTGATTAATAACCCATTTTTCTGTGGCTTGGCAAACTTATTTATTACTACTTTACACAGACTTTAACAGCCTTTTCAGTCCATACATGATATGACCTGTGAAGTAATACATTATAGGCTGATTCCAGGTGGGATAGCATGACTTTCTGTTGAGTCAGGGGTACATAAATCAACACAGAATTCCATATAAACCTGCCTGAACCAGTTTTATATTTCCAACATTGCTGGCTGCACCTGTTCATATCTTCCGTTGGGACTTCACTGTGTAGGATTAGTGGTGAGTATATCTCCCCAACTGACCTGCATGTAGATTTTTTGCCCAGAAACACCAACCAAAAGGGATATTATTTGAGCAGATACAGTAGGGAAAGACTTAAAGGGAGCAGATGTGTTAGTGGACAGGGGAACAGGAACATTAGAGTTGATGTCTTGCAGCTGGAGCAAGAGAAACTACTGTAATTCTGTTAGAAAGGAAATATAAAGTGTATCTCTGATTAGGTCCTGCGCAGGTCCCTACGGAGACAGATGAATTTGTCGCCAAGGCAAGGGTCGCCCAGATGGATGGTTCTCATTGAGTGCCAGCCAGCTACTGGTGCTATGCCGAGACCGCTCGGCAATATAGACAAAGATTCCATTATGTCCTTAAAAAGTGCTTATCGAAGGGGGGATGCTCAACCAACCTTACCCCTTCACTCAGCTGTTTTCATTCTAGTAGCGTCGCTCATTGTCATCATGCTGGATTGCTGTAATTTCCGTGCACAGCGCCATCAATGCCCATTGTGACTCCTGGGGGAGCACAAGGTTCATCTGCTTCCATTCCACAAGTTACAAAGATATCTCATTCCAGCCTCCACACAAGTAAGCTAACAGGATTTTAGTCTCACTGTCAAAGCCTTAATCTTTGTTTAAGCGTTGCTGAGTTGCTTATCTGAATGTGAATGAACAAGCAAGCTGCCGACGCCTGTGCGTGGAGTGTGTTTCACTCATACCTGGTCTGTTAGTGGATTAACATGCTTACAGGGCACCCTGTAATCAGTGGCATTGTGCCGCTGTAGCAGATGGGACATCAGTGTGGTCACTTTAATTAGCAACTTACAAGCCGGCAAAAACAAAAGAAGAAAAAAAAGAAATCTCGGTCACCGGGTTATTCACGGTCTTCCTCTGAACCTTTGCCCTATTTGCTCCTGCTGTTTGTTTTGGCACCTTTCATTTATTGCCTTATGGATCAGAGTTATTATACGTTTCATTAGTTTTTTGTTATATTTATTTTTTTGTTTAGTTGGCGATTTTAATTTTGTATTTTTTTTTTTGTTTTTTTTATGATTACATGAGTATTTTATCTTTATGGAGAGGAATTGACTGTTTTAGTCTTGTTTGGTGTTCTTTTGGCTTTTGTATAAGAAAAGACTTAATTTGTAGAGGTTGGAAAAGGTAGAATGGAATAATGCATGACTAAAGGTCAGTAAATTCCAGAAATAAAATGTAGTTGTTTTGCCTGCAGTCCTACGTTGTTTTTAGTTTGCGTTGCATTGAACCTTGTAGTTTCTATCAAATTTTTCTTTGTTTTTTTTTTTTTTTTTTTTTAATAGCCCTGTTTAATGAAATCATTTTGTTAGTTTTAGTTGTTGAAACTTTGGCCACATGGATATAAAAACGTCACTTGAAAGAGAACATTTTCTAGTTTAAACACGTGGCTGAAACACATTAGTTAATGCATCCCTCTACAGTAACCCTTAAATGGGTCACAGTATGTCCCAATACACAAGTGCATGCAAAGACAAGCACCATTTTAAATGCACTTTTATATTAACCAAAAGATGACATTTATCAGAGTTCCTGCTGCTGTACTCTGCAAGACCTTCATCTATATCTCCTGATTGATTTGGGCTTGTTATTTGTTGTGCATTAGGGGTATATAAACCTCAGTTCATCAATGTGTCTTTTGAGATAACACCCGCAAATCATGTTAAGTGGACATCCAATCTTTTAAATAGACTGGGATCTGTTTGACCCCAGGCAACAATTGATTTGCGTGTTGCTAATTAATTGAGGTTGTGCTTTGAATGATGAGGACGGTAGTGGATTTGGGCTAACAACTGAGCACCAATTTGCCTGATAAAACTCAGCCAAATGCTACTGTGTTGATTTTAAACAGTATGCTAATCAGTTTTCTAAATGGATTAGTCATACCTCGCCACAAACTGTGTCCGGTCATTTCTGCCTTTTCCTTTCTTCTTTGATTTGTTACATTGGAGACAGAGTTGTTCTCTGATGATATGAGACTAAAGAAACGAGACGCTTGTTTGGAGTTGCACTTTACAGTATCACAGACACACACAGAAAAGATCAGACAGTCACTCCTGGAGCCAGACGAACTCCAGGGATTCTCTGCCTCTTGCAGCTTTTGTTTGTGTGTGTTTGCATCTATGAAGCCGTGTAACACTTAGACTTTTTGGCAGGGGTTGAATGTGACACAGGAAACAGCAAACAGTGTGCTGCGCTGACATCAGAAAGTCTGCATTCCTCAAGTGACTGGCCAGACATAGGTGCCTATATCCACTCCTCCCCCATCCAGCTTGGTGTGGGTCACATGCACAACCCCTCCTGACTTGTGTCAACCCCCCCCTCATCCCCACCCCACTAAAGGCTTCACCACCACTAGAGTGGCCTACCGTCATCACACTCCAATGGATTAGTGGGAGACGCCAGTACAGCCCACCCTGGACGTCCCACTAGTCCATATGGGTAAGACATTTAGAAGTCTGGACAATCCAGGACAGGGAACAAGCATAGCAACAAGACTAGCAGGATAAACCTCTTGTCCTTCAGTAAATGAGAACAGAAACTTAAATTAATTTAGAGACATAAATATAATCTATTGAGTGCATTTGGACATCTGTTCTGTAAGGGCAGTCTGAAGTCTTGTCTACATCCCTTCATCATCTTGTACAACCAGACAGGATGAGTGCTGAGCCTACAGGGACTCGGGGGCCACTCAGGGTCCTACATCAACATCCGGCCTGAAGATGAGGGCCCACTTTCCAGGTAATGAACAGAACAACAATTGAATTGTCTGCCAGTGCAGTACCTTTGTTCGTTTGGTTGGTTTCACTCCACTCTGTTTTGTTTTGCTTTACCCCCTTTATCCTCTTAAAGACTTTGTTCCTCCTGTTGTAGAGATTATACAGTTATAGAAAGGGAAAAGGAGAGGGGGCCCTTTGTTGGCCACTACTCTTAAGTCTCCTCACATATACATTGAAGAAGTTCATGGCTTATGCTCTTCTTTTATTTTCTCTTGGATTAATCCATCTTGGTCTCTGTTCTCTTTTTCTCTCCTGGAGTAAAGCAGTTTTCTCAAGCTGTTTTGTAAGTAAATTCCTTTTTACTTGATATTGCAGCTGAATTAGCGTCATTGTCACACAGGACACATATGTGCTCATCAACAAATCCACGTTTACAACCGAGCCGCTCCACTTGACTTTGAATCATCGCTGTCTTGAAGGGCCCTCTTCGTGGCAGGATACAGGAGACTTATGGCTAAGACTAACAACAACAGCAGACGATGACTGGTGCCTGCAGATTTACAGCCCGGCAGCGTATGCAGCGTATGCAGCGTGCGCGTTATACAGCGTGTGAGAACATGTGTGTACATCGGATCCTGATGATGTAAACAGGCAAGAACTGGCAGCGCTTTTCAAGTGTTGTTTAAACAGTCACGCTCAGGTTGCGATCCCTCCACGGTCCACAGAGTGAGGTTTGAGAACTGTGCACTGCATGCATTCATGTGTTACTCTCATTACCACTACTCTGGACTGCACAGCTGGGTCGGCAAAAAAGCTGAGAAAGCGAGCTGAGTGATTGCACTCTGTTTGCAGATCAATGCCCTCTCTTCTAATCATCCAAGCATCCAGCCACGCCTGGCCTGAGTGTTTTAATTTTCATTGGAAATGGCCCCCCGCACGCTGTGGCGGCTGCAGGATTTAGCCAGATGAATCAGGCCTGTGTTCAAGACGACACATCTGGGGTCATTAACAGGACGGAGGGTGAGTGGTGTGGGGGGCGGTCAGTCTTTTGAAGTTACTTCCTTGCTCCTGCCCAATGGGGACAAGGGCTGTTAAATAGATAATAGGTGTCTGGACTATTTCGGGAGCACCTCATATTTAGAGGATTTATTGGTCCATTTTAGACTTTAACTTCTGAGCTCTCTTTCAAGGAAATTACGTCTGATTGAACATAATTTGTGTTATTCTACTCTAGCACATGAGGTAAATTGCCAGCCCATAACAGAGCTTTTGATACAAGCCTCCATTTTTTTTTTTTTTTTTTTTTTTAGTGGACGCACCATGCTGGGTTCGTGTGCCAAAGTGCGACCTATTACTTGCTTGTAACTGTGTCAGGCAATCACAAGCACTTGTATACACACAGCCCACCCTGCGAACTTCCGCCTTGGATTAAACATGCTTGTTATGATGTTTATAGGAATGCTGAAAGAGGTCAGATTACAAGCTTTTGCAGAAGTAGGGCATCCGTCCCTGCATCACGATGGTTGCGCTATGGCCTGTTGAAGCTGGTGTCCACAGATTGTCGCCTGAAGCTAAACAGCATGGAATTCAGACTGCCCTCATGGTTGTAGTATAGATTTGGTCATTTAGCAGCTGTTGTGGCTGACACTGTCGACTGATGATTTCCTCATTGTATATGAGCTAATTCTTTATGCCCAAACACCATGTGCAATATAAAAGATGCTCCAACTGAATTAGATGAAATATCATCCTCATTTCAATGATGCATTTAATTTTGTCTGTCCTGCTCAATGAGGATGCCTTCCATCTTGTGCCATCATCAGGCAAAATTTGATCCATACTGCTCCGGGATAAGAATTTCTGAAAATTTGAAAAGAGGTTTCAGAGGAAATAGAAAATAAGGGTAGAGAGGTGACAAAAAAAAAAAAAGCATTATTTCTGTGGCATCTTTTACACAAGATATGAAACAGAAACAGGATAAGTGTAAAAATAGGGATCGGAGAAAAGTCAAGAAGAAGAAGAACAGCTTTATTGTCATTGCAGAATTACAAAGAAAAAAAAAAGCAATGGAACTTACTGTGCCATACCCAAATTAGAGAGTAATCTGTAATAGAACCTCTGCATTATTGCTGATATAATCTAACATAACACTGAAAATAAAATTTGCTTCTTGAGCTAAAATCAAGATGAAATTATGATATATAAAATGCAGAAGATGGAGGATAAAGTATGTCAGTGTTGCAAAAGTTGTTCATAACACGAAGCACAAAAATCTCAAAATCTGAACTTTGAGATTATCAGCTTTCCAGTGCAATTTGAATTTCCTTTGTGCCTTCATTTACAGTTTGTGTTTAAATGCATGATATAAACAGAACCTTGATGACTTTTTTTAGCAGTCAGCAGGAGAGCACAGGATACACAAAAAATAAAATATATCAAAGCACATGGAAAGATTAATTACCATAGTAAGACAATATTATACCAACTAAATTCCCCATTTTACATTGCATCAATAAAATTCCCTGGTTGACTTAGGAGGTTTTTTTTTCACTAGATGACAAATATAGTATGTTCAGGTAAAAGTGATGCATGATGGTAACCTTTAAGGGAAGTACAACTTTTAATACTCACAAAAGAATAAGCTCAGAATTGTGTTTGATGCATTTAATTTAACATCATAATCATAAACAGCATGAAGTTCACTCGTCAAATCCAGATCTTTCCTCATAAACTATTGCAACATAAAATATACTGTGTAAGAATTTTTCAATATCACCCCCCACTGCAATCAATCGTGCTCCAGTTTGATGGGCCCCTGGTGTAAGTAAATGACTCCCCGCTGTTGTCAAGACTAGGGTCTCCTACTGGGATGTCTTCCTCTGTCTGTGTCTCTGTCTCACATGTGGACGACATGTGTCTCTATCCCACTGTGGAAAGTGTCGGCTGGATGCTTTCGAGGACCTCCTGGTTGCAAACTCTGTCCAGTAGTGAACATGTGGGACAATCATCATGAACTCTTTAAATCCTTCCAAATGCAGTGGGACTGCCAGAGGGTTGAGAGAGGACCAACCTGAATCCGGTTCCCTCCATATGTCTTGTAATTTACTCTCTTTACAGACTAGACCACAGTTACACTCTTTGGGCATTGTCCTTTGGGTTAAATGTTTTTTCTTGGCTACTCTTATGAACAGTTTTAACTTGTTTTATGAACAGTTTTAACATATGTAAGAAGGAAAAAAAACAGCGTTGAATGACATTTCGCTGCGGTTCGCTCAATGAAATATGACTGTCAGGATATACTAAATGCTTTGGCCTCTTGGTCTCTTGTTCTGTGGCATGTGTCTCTTGTTGATGAGGTTAAAGGCCACTGAGAAGTGTCAGCGGTCATGAGGGTGAGAACCTTTGTAATGCTACCCCACAGTAACATGCATGACTGATGTGCATGACTTTTACAGCTTCTGGACAGTCCTGAAGGCACTAAACAGAGCTAAAGCTTTCAGCAAAGGCGTCCCGTTTGCTTTATTTCATTTAGGTCACTTTTAAGAAAGGGTCTCCTCACAGGTTTTCTGCAAAACAGCTCTTAAGAGGATAAGCGTGGCTTAGCAGTGGGTTAAGCGAGGCAATCACCCAGTGGGCGTACATAAGTAATTTGCTGGACAGGAGTCTGAAAAGAAGAATGGAATATTCTTGTGCCCGAATGGACAGTTTTACCGGAGCTTGTCGAGGTCAAATAAGGGGATTGTAGGCGTCGATGCAGCGGTCACGCGAGAGGCCTCGATGGCCTCAATTCAGCCGCACAACCAGGTGATTGTTCGCCCTGTCATTTCAGCAGCTTTAGGATTTTTGTCCCATTGTTCACCATTCAAATCTGATTAGAAAGTCTTGGTCAACCTGAGCCTCTGACAGCTCAGATAAAGTGAGAGTGTGACCAGAGTGAGACAGAGAAAAGCTGCAGCGTCTCCACTGATCTCTGGCACTTTACATCCATTTCCTATTCAGGTGAATATTAAGAGGTTTTTGGTTTATTCATCCAACGTGACTCTGATGACTCTGATAATGTCTCAAATGCTCCTATCATGTCCTGAGTGTTAATTCTTATTTTTCCATATATCTGTGAGGAACGAAAGCCCCAAATAATATGTTGCCAATGTTGATTCCTGCAAATCACAAATAGTAGATGTAGTCTTAGATCTACTTTTCCACCTTTCTTCAATGGGTAGGATCTGGTTGGGGTTGATTGCAGATTTACAAAGCCCAGTGTTTGCACCCTCACTCTTCTTATGGTTGGGAAAAACTGTAGATGATTACAATGTTAGTAGATACATAGTGAGCCTTTTTTTTTTTTTTTTTTTTTTAATTTGTGTACTTTTTCACACATTGAAGTTTAACAAGGCACTAGACAGCAACATAAAAAAAATCCATCTTTCCTTTTTTTCAGCCACTGTGTGTGTTGCGCTTGTCAGTGAATCTTGAATGTGGCTTAATGCCATTTAATTGATACATCATATAACCTCTGCCATATAACAAGCTGATGGGTTCTATACAGAGCACCTGTCTTCATTGCGTTTCATGCTCCTTTCTATTTGGAGTCAAAACACGTTGGTTTATCCAGGATTCAATGAAGGATTTTTATTATTATTGATCAGGGTGCCTTGGATTCCTTGTCAAACTGCCAGTTAATTCTCCAGACTTCCATTCTGAATAAGCTGGACAGCTGTGGTTTTGTAGTTTTTGAAACTATGAATACTGAAATGCATCAAACAGTGATCAAACTTCATAATCAAAAACATAAAAATAAGTGCAAGCATCCATAAAATGAATGGGTTATTAAACCAATCCCTAGAATCTTTCCCTAAACTGAGCCACATGCTTTCACTGCCTAACCATAAAAAGTTTAATAATGTTGTCTTCACTACCAGTGGTATTTCAAAATGAGTTTGCAGAAAACAAATGTGCTTTCAGTGAATCATTTACATATTGACTAGATTCCTTCCAAAAATCCCGTACTATAATACCGATGTACGCATAAGTAGAAATGTGTATATGAAACATATTTTTTTGGAGATTCTAGGTATCCATGTGTTCCCGAAATGTATAATGACAACATTTGACATGGGGGAATTATTTTAGGAAAGACAGTAACACATATTCTGTCACGAAGTGTGAATAAAAGGCTAGAATTTAGTTTTAATTCATAATTTGAAGACAGCATGTATGCCTGCCAAGGAACACTGGCAGTCCAAATATTCAGTCTCAGCAGGGAGGAGGGAGAATCAGCAGCTACCGTTCGAGTCCGAGCTGTGAAACATGCAAAGATGCAGGCGGTTATTGGCTGAAACGGGATGTCTAAAATAAACAAACGAGCGTCTACAAAGCATGTTAATGAAAAGCGGCACATTTGGAGAGAAGGTTGAGGAAAAACAAAGAGGAACTGTGATTGCTGATCATGCAGCAAGTGTCCTGGCACTGAGCCTCTGGGTTAGCTTTTCTTGCACGGAAAGTGTTGATTTTACTGAAGCCAAAGCCTCTTAATCACCAATAAAAACTCACTCAACTGCATGCACACTCATGTACACACTCACACTGGCTGACAAGACAGGGGGATCCCTGTCCGTAGTAGTGCTTCATCCGTTCAAGCCCATCCCAGATTCCTGTCTGATCTGAGACTACTGGCCTGCTTGTCTCCCAGCAGGGGCCCTACTCCTTTGGAGAGGGCTTAACATGGGACATATGGGAAAGTCTTTGCCTGCCAGATCACTGTCTTTGGACTGGCTAGTGTCGGATAATGACACACTGGAGACACAGAAAGAAGAAAATGAGAACAGGAGATCTGCAGTCAGGCCGGCTCGCTATAGTCCGGCACTGACCACGCTGCCTGTCGATTGAGTGAAAAGCACTCAGGCTTATATGATGACTGCATGGCCTATTTTATCCCAGAGACCCACATTTGTGCTGTTGCGTCTAGGTCACTTTTTGTGAGAGCAGTGTGTGTACAGATGTCAGTTCATATGGAGCTCAGGGATGTCTGCACAGTCTTTGTGGCTTTTTTCCGAAAAAACGGAGGCGGCAAAAGTGGAGAAAAACTCAAGATGGGGTAAGTTCAAGCCAATGGTGTCAACTTTAGAGCCAGGTTTGAAGTCCTTTGATCATTTTCAGGTCTGTGAAGGAATTTGTCATTGAAAGGTAGAGCAGTGTAAAGCTGAGAAAAAACTTTGAACAGTTTAAATAAAACTCTTCTTTTGAAGTCTGGATGCCATTGTGACTTTTGACAGTAAAAGAAGATGAGAGAGGAAGTTTTCCATATGTTAACATCAGCATCATTTACTATTAGACACACTATATTTCACCTCTAATGGCTGTGGTGTGTTCTGATGATGCATCACTTTGTTCACCTCTCTTGACGTCACATCAAAATTCCAGGCGGGCCCAGATCATATGTGTGTGTGTGTGTGTGTGTGTGTTTTGTGAGGATTTGAGTGTGCTGGTCAGATCGTCAGACCTCAGGCTGGAAATTGATTGGACCCTTAATTGTATTTCCTGGACTGCTGACGAACGCCCTGCTTGAAATTCAGTACAGGCAGTGCAGGGGTCAAGAAAGTCAGAATTTGCTTTCGCCCCCACATACGCCATTTGAAAACACACATTCGCCCTTTCTTTCTTTTCTCCTTCCCTGAGTGATGCTTTCAATAGGTCATTGGCAAACACTTTTGAGATTAATCACACAGGAAGACTATGCTTTTTTTATGTAAAGTAATGCTCTGTCATCTGAGAGATATATTCCATCCATCATAAGTATTTAGGAGTCTGCGACTTACATGTAAATAGGTTTCAGGTGCCAAAATTTACGGTAATGACAAATTACACTGTTTATTTCAAGGGATGTGTTGCTGGACAATTGTGCCCTTCTATTTCTTTTTTTTTTTTTTTTTTTACAGCTTAAGGAACCATCAAATGTAAAAATCTTTTTGGAACTCAATTGCTGCATGATTTCCTCTACCATAAAAAGCTTTGATTGAAGTGCTGCTTTTAATGAGTACAGCGTCAGAAGTGATTGCCGGGAGAAAATTGTCCAAAGTGTTCTTGTTTGTGTTGTTGCACTGCATGAATTGTCAATGATTAGGTGATTAGAAGTAGTGGTTAAAGCAGAATCCTGCATTTGTGACAAAAGAGACCAAGCCGTTATACTAAAACAGCTCTGTTAGAAACTTTATATTTTCAAAGACAAAGTAATTTGCTGCCGACGCCACGTTCCTCGGTGTTGTTTTAGATGTTTTACAAAAGAGTGTGAAGAATTGTTGACGCCATGAATAGAAGATGCACAACAGAAAGGGGTGAATTTTAACCTCTTTTTCGTGTTTTGTCCTGATTGAATAAATCCCCCTTAAAAATGGACCCAGCCTTTTTGCCCACATTAAGTAATCCCAGTCCCTCAGCGACTGCTGCTTAACTTCAAAGTCACTGCGTCCCCTCCATGAAAAGCACCAGAGTCTGTCCAGTGAGATGCCACACATCTGTGCCTTCACGTCGAAACGGAAGAGGATCGGCAAGCGAGTCACCGCTTTGGAGTTATTTTTCTTTTTTCACTGAAAAGACAAAGGCTCTCTTTCAGGTGTTCAGGAATGCAACAGACCCCCCTCAAAACCAAATCCACACTCCACTCATTTCCCACCTCCTCCACCCCTTCAAAGCATTTCTTACCATCCTCCCATTTACTAAAGCAAAAAAAGTCTCTAAGGTCTTACCCTTTGCGGCCAGTAAGTCAGGATTTGTTTTTTTGTTGTTGTATTTTTTGACTCTACACAAAAAACCCTCAAAAATAATTTCTAATGTCATTCATTTATTTTTGCGTTCATGCTTTACTGGCTTCATGGACACATTTTCATGCAAGCCACATCAGAATCATTTTCTACTCCATCTGTTAGCTTGCCTGATAATATTTCCACTATTTCTCATTTCAGGTTTAATTTCAAAAGTTTCTCTTCACATATTGCCACAGATTGATACCTCAGGCACTTTCTTTTTCAATGAATATTAGTGGACCCATTTGACAAAGCAGAAACTACCAGAAGCTCAAAACAATTCAAGAAAGAGGACTGTCTTGTTTACAGTCTGTTTCTACTCAAAAGTAGTTTTTTTTCCCCAGTATTTTTTCACTGTAAGTTTTGAGTTTCACTGTGCAGAATTTAACACTTCGAGGGTTTTCTCACATTCAGTGCAAAATTGACAGTGTAGTTTTTAAGCATGTAAACTTAAATAATTAGATATG
>JAPTYQ010000013.1:14250042-14275576 GCA_029814465.1 Ostorhinchus cyanosoma | reverse complement strand
GGATTGCATTATTGTGAAATATTAGCGTGCATATAAAAAAGTCATTAAAGTTGTCAAAAACTATTACTTTTTGATTAGGTTCACTAAAATTCCAATTGCATATAAACACACTGTTCATTTCTAGTTTAATACAATAATAATGCAGTGTGAGGGAAACATTTGCATGTTTGAGTGTAGTTGAATTCATTCATCGAGTTCATTGAGGTTCATTTAGAGCAGTGGACAGTGAATTACAATACAATACAATACAATACGATATGATATGATACACGTTCGTGTCCCCTTAGGGAAATTTGTCTTGGACTTCAAGAACTGAACAGGTGAAGCTGCCAATTAATAAACACAGAAGTATTAGACTAGAACAAAGATACAATCACATAACCCACACATATTGCACATACCCATATCGCACAAGACTCATAATTAAATTAAACAATTATTTGACTGTTTTGATCATCAGTTAATTGTTTCAGTGGCCACAATTTTGGATTACAGTTTACATTTACTGCATTTTTTTTCTCATAAGAGGTAATTAAAAGAAGATGTAACTCTTTGGTTGTAAACCTATGAGGATGAATGTGCTTATTTCCACTCTGATGCACATATGCACAGTTGTGTATGTAGGCATTCTGTGCTCCTGTGATCAGCAGTGGACAGATTGTCAAGGAGAATAAACTTGGAGGGTTATTATGGTATTCCCACTTGCTGTATAACCGAACGCTGAGCATTCCTACACATGGAAGTGCTCCGGCTGCAGCTCTGTTCTGTGTATTCAGCAGACAAACTCAATAACTTGAAAGGGCAGCGTGAGGGACAAGGTTCCCTCCCCTCTTTCACTCCACACTCTCTCTGTGGAGATTATTACCGAGCCCTTTAACGCTGTCTGATGAGCAGCCTCTCAAAGTAAACCGTAGTCTTCACAGGCTAACCCTCGCAAACAAAAGCACACTTAAGACCGTGACTATAAAGCATTGCCTCTGGTGCAATTGTCTGATGGAATCAAACAAGATTGAAAACCTAATATATGTTTGGAGATTGGATCGAGCTGGACGTAAAGTGCTCTGAAGGACATTATTTCCAATTCTTATTAAGAGAAAGAAATAACTCCTTCTCCGCTGCGTTTGAATGTAGACGCCAAGTGGTGGCCATCCATCAGCTCAGCTCACCCCCACTTTGTCCAGCACATTAACCATACGTATCTCCAGGTTTGACAATTATCTGTCAAAGCTCAGGCGAGAATGAAGAATGTAATGCGTGTGCTCAGCGATATATCACAATCCAATATCTGAATAGCTTTGGTAAGAAGAGACGCAACCATTAGCTCATTCATGTCGGTCGGTCTTACCCCAGCTGAGGAGAGAAGTCATGCAAAAGGAGCTTTTAATGATTATTTAAGGTGGTAATGGGCATTTAATGGACAATAAAGGGGATGAGTTCTGGATAATTCATGTATTTTAATCGCACCTTTAATTAAACCTTTCAATTAATGTGATTACGGCTGCAACTAATGACTGCTTTCATCATTGATATTTTTAATTGAGGGATTTAGTCGAGTGGCCCCCAGAATCCTCCACAAGAAATTAATACTGATGTCCAACCCTACACATTTAGACCTTAAGTTTTCAAGAACTTCAACTTTTTTGGAAATGGCTTTACCTGTGATACTTATTTGAGAAAACCAATCTCAGTTTGAAATGAGAGAAAACAGTAGAAATGGGTTTCATTTGCAAAATGCTCTTGAAAGTGCAGGAAGGTAATGACCATGTTAGGTTTCCAGGTTATGATGAAACTTAAAGCTTGAACGAATGCTTTAAATACAACTTAACATTTACGTTTAATGTAAATTGAGTTGACTCATTCTTTAGTAAGGTCCAAAGCAAATGCAACTTAACACTTTGAAAGTATATTATATCAATATCGTACAAGTTTTGGTAAGACTCTATTTCGTTTAGGCTGTATTCCTGTATTTAGTTTAAGTTTTTCTTTAAATCCTACAGACTGCATTTTAATTGTTTGCTGTAGGGATGGGCCATTTGGGAATTTCTGGGCCATTGCCAGCCCCGACCTTTGGTTTATTTTGTTTTTGTTGTTATTTATTTCCCTTTTGTGCAGGGAAAACAAGGATAAAGCCTTTTAGTCCTCCATCCCCCTATGAACACAAATTCAATCACACAAATTTAATATAACACCACAGATTAACATTAACCATCATCAGCAACTCTGAGAGCAGCCAAGTGGACTGAAAAGCATCTATTTTATTTTTTACGTTATGCAATATTAAAAAGTATTCCAGTCTAAATCGTGCTGACAGCTTCAGTTGTACTTTTGTAACATCGACCACTGCCATGGGTGAATGTCATCATGTTTGCCAATAGGCAGATGGCATGAAGCATCCCTAGTTTGTTGTGCTTACTTTTTATCTCCAAGAACGTCCATTTCTGAACCTCTAGTAAATATGACCCTTCTGCTAAGTCATGCTAACTTAAAAAGGACATCCTGCTATTTCATGGAAGTCCAACTCAACTAAATTAGGAAAAGACAACTATGTTGTCAGTCAATTCAAAGTAAAAGAACTTGGAATTAAAGTTGAAGCCAACAAACAGGATGCCTTTAAGTGCAACTATTTTAGCAGAAGCAACATCTTGAAATCATGTTGCAGCCAGTTGACCCTAAGAACAGCCAAGTTACAGTTATATGAAAGAGAGACATGAATTTTGTTCTGAAGTCATTAAAAAGCATTTTTACTGCATATGAAAGGATCCACATTACAGGTGCAAGGGATTTTCATTAGTGTATATTAATAATGAAATGGAAAATCAAGTTGCCATTACCTTCAAATGAGCCTGAGGCTGACATGTTTTACCGCCATATTTCTACAGCACCACAGAATGGACCTCTTATTTTTTTCCCACTTTATAGTAGGTGTTATCTACTGTTAGAATTATTACTGTCACCTGAAAGACAGATAAAACAGATCACAGATAGAATAAACACAGGCTCTAATGGGGGTATTCTGTGTGTGTGTGTGTGGGGGGGGGGGGTTAGCCACCAGAGGGGAAGGTGATTTAGATTTCAGCTCTGTTGATTTCAGTCTAAAACCTACCACTAGATGACACTAAATAGTCATTGAATCTGGGCACGGTCAGGCCTTAAGGTCAGAAGTCAATTTTTACTTGCTTCTTTAGAATTTGTTTTATTGATCAGCTCTTATAAAATACGTTAAAGACTAAGGTAAGATAAGATTAGATTATATAGAAGAATAAAGTGCGTGGAAAAAATGTGCATGTATAAATGGAGTGTAAAAGACAACGTAAAAATAGTATGAATGAACACTAGATGAATACATACTCAGCCAATAAATAGATTTCAATCCCCAAAAATCTTTGAAAAGCAGAATAAATTCCTGCACGACAGGCAGATCATTGTGTTTTCCTTTTGCAATTCAGTGTAAGCCAGACTCTGCCTAATTAGTAGTTAATTATTACCAGTAGTTAATTATCACAGATGCCAGGAAGCCAAAAAAAGGAGAAAAAAACAAACAAACGTGGAAGAAGAGACAGAGATAGATAGCTGGCAGAGAGACTGTCAAAGGCAGATCGACAGTGAGGCTAAAGAGGGAGAGTGTAGGATCCCCCGATTACACACAAGACGAGAGCCCTCAAGGTCACCGCCACTCTTTGGAAAACAAGTGAAACATGATTAGGGATTAGGGGATGTTTTGGAGCTCTGTTGTTGAAGCTGCCTCCCTGTTGTCCCATCTGCCCATCTGATCCTCTCCCGCTCTCCTTCTCTCTGATATCTGCCTTTCACGCCTCTTCTCTTCTCTGCTTTTTTTGTTTTCCGTCTTCCACGTTTTCGCCCATCAACATTTATCATACCTCTTTTTTTGAACACTTTTCTTCCCATCTGCTCCGGTTTGCTACGTGCCAGATTTCACTTTCCTCCCCTCTAACCCCTCTCTGTTTCTCCGTGTGTGCACGACAGGATAAACTCTCGGAGGAAGTGCAGAAGCAGCATGATAGCCCAGAAGAGAATGGCTCCCTGCTGGCGACTCAGACGGAGCCAGATCCCGGGCCGCCGCCGCTGAACGCCGATCTTGATGCCGGCCAAGAAGACGAGGACAAAGACAAAACTAAGCTCCTCCTAGACCGCCTCAAGACCCTGGAGGTATGCTGTTTTAGCATCACTTCCCTTTTCCCCTCTATCTTTGACTTTCCCCTTGTTTCGTCTCCTTTCCACGTACCTCCTTTGTTCTTCTTCCTCCCTCCTTGCATCCACACTTCCAGCCACCTCCAGCTATCCTTTGTGGCCAGCCTGTCTGCCAGTTGTCAGAGTCCTTGCTCTGTTGTGTCTGAAAGCATGACAGCTCATCAAACTCCCCGGTCCTCTTCATTCAGAGAGCAAAGTCATCCTATGAGAACAGCAGCTGAGGCCTCAGGCTGCGCTCCGACTTCAGTTTGTTTTGCTCTGCGCTTGGGGATTTGAGCTGCACTCCGCCACCAGCCCCAAGCAACCACAGTTATCCAGGCTCATTGTTTCCTACTGAAGCCACTGGACACATCCTCTCCCATCTCTTCTGCAATTAATGGACTCAGACTTAATTAAATAAGGCCTCCGGTCTTACTGAGTCGTTCCTAAGTGGCTCCATGTGGCTTCTCGGTGTTAATGTGGTAGAAATCGTATAGTCAAAACGGTGTACAGTCACCCTCATTTTACACAATTATATGGAAGTTCTCTTTATTTAAGCTTCAAATTCCACGTGAAACAATATATTACAATGTTATGAATCATAACAAACCAAGCAGTCTCATCACAGGCATGAAAAAATTGCTGACTTACAGTTCACTATCAGCATAGACTGAAATCACTTTACATTTAAATCAGATTTCCACTATTTCCAGTGTTTGTTTTGTGGCATGTCTGTCTCAGACAGAAAGTCAATCCCACCATGAGATTTATTTCTAGGAATGTTTCCATCCAGTCAAGCACTGTTGCAGCCTCTTCATTCAGCCATATCCTGGTGATTGGTTTTTTACTCCCTGTTGATAATATTTGCAATAAGCATCTGTCCTGCTTTCTCAGCCCAGGTGGCACATTTTGCAAGTTAATAACACTGAAATTGAAGCTAGTTAGTTTGATGCTGAAGCCATGTCAATGTTTGGTTGCAGCACAGATGCATAAAGTTGGCTGCTCTGGCAAAGATTCTAAACTAAAAATATTGTTGCAGGAAATGTCATTTGTATCCATGTGAAAACTAGCTAATATTGATCATAAAACAACAATGATCTTTATATAAAAGGGCAAAACATTAAGATTTGATAACTATACAACCTTGATCTACAGCAGGAGCGAAATAGCCACAGTGATGTGAAATTTCCAGCTAAAATTGAGGATAATGTAACAGCACCATTAGTTGTCAGATGAAATAAGTTATCAAACTCTATATATGCTGGTCAAGGTAGAGTCTCTGTGTTTAATGCTCAATTTATTCCAGTTTCTGGTTTTGCTGCTCCAGTAACATAGCATAATGGTATGTCAATGGAAGTTTGTGTAGTGTATCAGGGTTTAATGGTGTAATCTGTCACAGAAAATGTGTTGTAGATCCAAAACAGCATGTATAATTTGTTCCTCTTCATTGAAACAGCTATCCCACCATTCAGAACATGGCACCTTGCCAAACATTATTTTCTGCAGAGGATTTTACACCTACAATGGCCTGGGTGTAAAGTGACTGTAATTTTCACTCATGTTCATTTGGATTTAGTAGCACATGAACTCCTTCCTAAGTTAGAAATTACTTTACATTGACATCCCTGTCTTATGAGAAACAAAACAATTAAAAAAAAAATGAGAAGAGTAAAAAGTAAAGTCAAAAGTCACTCTTGGATGTGTTCTTTTCAGACTCTAATTACAGCAAAGTGGCAGATAATTGCCTGTTGCTGTTATCTTTCAGAGACTGTCAGGACGTATGGTCACACCGTCCCCACATTACCTAACAGTACTTTTAAATGGCTTTATCAAGAGCTATCTGCAATTTTATTCCATTCCGCTGCATAGGTGATGGATGCACCGCCAGCTAAAGCAGCATGAACAGAGCATAGGCAATACATCACTGCCCTGCATTGTACATAAGCTCCACTGACACTAAGTAAGCACTGGCCCCATCTCATTTCTCCTGCTCATTTACTTGGCAGACACGAACTGCAGTCTATAACTAGGCTTTAAATGAATACACCCAGATTTTTGCAGAAATACCTCTAGGTTATCTATGTTCTTGAGTGACAAGAACATAAAAACAAATACCACCTATATTTCTGCACTTTATTTACAGTGTGGAGAGTCAGTACTTTACTCCAAATCTTGGTAGTGAATCAAAGCCAATTGAAATTCCTTAGTATAGCTGATAAAAGTTTAGATAAGTGATATGTTCGTGAAAGATTTTACCCATCCCTTCTGCTAAGACTGCTGCTGAAATGTTGTCTCTCCAAATGATATCACCACACTAATAAAAATGTCAGACGCTTCATTCTGAGTGGCGTTGAATATCAAAGACAACAGCGTTCTTCAGAGTTTGCTTTGTAAAAGCAGAATAAAGAAGTGAGTGAGTTCAAATAGCATATTTTAAAGGCTACACATAATACTAATCAGGATGTATGTTTCTCTGTACATGTAATCAGTACGTTGGTAGTAAAAATGTGTTCACGCCAACATTTCACATTGCATTTGTCACTTTGAGGGAATAAAATTATCTGACAGCAAAATCAGCAAATTTTAGAAACAGAAGCATCAATAATCTGTGGATGCTTTAGATTCTGCACTGGCAGCATATATGGATATAGATATAACAAGAAAACACAATATATTAAGAAACAGCTTATAATCTTATGCTCTGCATCAGCTGATAGTTTACATTATAGCTCTATTATCTTAGCTCTGTTTTTAGACAGAAAACAGCCACAGTAAAACTAAAAATCACCTCCATTTCTGTTAAGTTTGTGTCATGGCATAATTGTTTGGAATTACCTAAAACATCATGTTGTAACTATCATATTTGTGCACATTCAAGTTCAAGTTTCAGTTTATTGTCTTTGCCGTAAAGACGAGATGTCATTGAACCACCCGACAGTTGGCATCACACCCCCAGTGCCCAGCCAGTGCAAAAGCTTATCCATAAGTGCACATTATGACCCCCCCCCCATATTTGCATGACACATTAGAACCCCTAATACACTATAGTGACTCATTACTTCTTCTAGTGGTCACATGCATTCACTGTTACATATTGGCCCTTGCTCATATCTCTGCAGTGCAATACAATGCTATAAAATACCACTGATATAATGTCACAACTCTTTTTTTTTCTAAACACATAATTTTAAAGAACAAATACTACAAATAGCTGCCTTAAAACACTCCTACTAGAATGAGAGGTCTGTGACACGATTGTGGTCATGAGCTTTTACAAGGATAATACATAAGATGTCATGGGTTTTCCCAAGTGAAATACAGTATATCAGTTAGAAATTCCTTACACAAACCAACAAATAAGCCGCACCGTTTATTATCATTTTTAATTAGCTAAGCTAGTCATTACATTTGCTCCCATAACCAGGCTTTGAGGCTTTAAGTAGTAAGTGTTTCATCCCTGTTGGCATAATTGGAATGTTTTGGATTGTAATTATGTCTCCCATGTTTTCATCAAGGGATTGGTAGTTTCTACTAAAGGGCAGAGGGCGAGAGAACCAAAGCCAGCTGACAGCTTCTAATATGCTGCCTGCCTCTGACAAATTGGAAACTCCCCAAGATCAATAGGACACTGCCTCATCGCTTGGCAAGTGGAGGAGATATTCTTATTAGGTCCGAGCTCCAAATGGCTAGCTGCCGCCCCAAAGTTCACCATCATAACTTCCATCCCCTTGACCTTTTTCTCTGTAAATTTTTTATTGGCTGCCCTGGTCCAGCATTGACACATGGCCTTTGTGAAGCCGCTCTCCTGTTAGCAGCTGCTTGACTAGATTGTTACTTCAGCCGCCTCCGTTGTTGTTGTGTTGCATCAAATGTGACCAAAATCACTCGAAGGTCTGTGCTGTGTTGACACCGAATATGTCTGATTGTGTGCAGGAGGAAAACTCTGTTTTGGCCTCGGAGAACGAGAGCCAGAGGGAACAGTATGAACGCTGCCTGGATGAGGTGAGTACAGATTTGTTTATCTCGTTTTACTCCAAGGTACAATTCAAGGACAGCAGATGTTTTCTTTACCTTGAAACATCTACAAATATCAGCCAAATTTTACTTTATTCGAACAAAATGAGTGGTACTGCGGAGATTAAGATTAAGATCTCATTTCCCACTGGTTGCCAATTTACTTGAACAGCTCTTGAGGCAGTTGGGACACGACTAGTGATATTAGCAATTAACACTGCCAGATATTTTTCAAACCATTAAATCTCTCGTCTCACTATTGAGGCCTTTATAATTCAGCTGCATGATCTATGTATGATGTAAAAATGAGAACCACTCATGTATTATTTTACTAACTAAAGTATCATATCAATATGTAGATCTAAAGTCCTGCCCCTTCCGGTTATGCCCTGTGGGTCCGAAGTTTGGAAATAACATTGTATTACAGTCAAAGCCAAGAGACAAGTAATGTTTTGTTGGCCTTTGGATTATACCATCATTTATACATATGATGTTTGTCAATTTAAACGATCATTTTACAAGCCAACAACGTCACAGTTTGTTGTAAAATTGTTAGACTTTTAGAGAATGCAAACTCAAACACAACATATCCAAAATTTTCAGACGTAATATAATCATAACTGCTTCTCTCCATGATCTGTTCTCTGTCATTGGAGACATCTCTGCAGCTATAACATGACTAGATTTAATGTTTTTGTGTTTTTTTACATCACTCTTCAAGATTGAGGTGAACTGTGTTTAGGCAGTGGCTATTTTGGAGTTTTTGACATGTTATCACATGCAGCGAGAGATGCAATCCATTGACCAGTTTCCACACAAAAGTACACGTGTCTTTACTATCTTTGCCACAATCTATGACCTTGTAAGTTGACATCATATGTGTAAATGGTGCCACAATTCCTACAGGATCAAAAAATGATTTATCTCTCACTATTGCTGAAGTGGGAACACTGGAAAGGCTGGACTTCAACTCTTTATGGATAGTTACTACAATAAAATCATTACTTGAAGAAACATGAGTGCTCTTCTTCTTCACTGTCATTGTCATGTTCTTCAGATGATACATATTTATCTCTGGTCTTCTGGCCTGCAACATGTGCATGTATATTACAGAAATAGGTTTCCAGGGCTTTTTAACATTAACATTCATCAAATATTTGTTAAAATTGTATTATATTATATACAGTTGTTCAGTAATATCAAATGTGCAGAGGATAAGGTTAGCTTACATGACACTGCCAGCTTTACTATGTCTAAGAGCTGAGTATGTAAGCTGTTCACTACCCTAAAAACTGAACTGATTATCATCCACACATTTTTCCTATAGTCTGAAGAATTTCCTTTTTCATATAAAACAAATCACTATGGTCCACAATCAACAAATCCAGCGTTGTTTTAACATCAGTTCCACACAGTTCTACAGTTTTAAAAAAATAAGTTGACCTGCAGATCATTTATTTTGTGTAAAAGCTTTTATAAAGAGGAATAAGACATTCAACAGTTCCACAAAACTCTTTAAAGTCTCATTCAAGGTCTTTACAGACAGAGAATGCGTCTTTTATTGTATTGATGTGTGCATTGATAAACAATCATGCAGAATAAATGAAGGTTGCAACAATAAACCTGTTTACTGTATGTGGTTCAGCTATAGTGTATTATATGACAAAAGACATAAAGATGATAATGACAATGAATTGAAGGACAATATTTGAAGTTGCGTTGGGAACAATGATAGTGAGGAATTAAAGTAATGTTAATGTCTTATGAATTGACTAGAGCAGATGCTTTGTAGGGTTTTATCAGGAATGTTCACATAGACCATTCGAAATAACAGCAGAACACACGTCTGCTGATGTGAGTCTCCTCTAATGTTTCATTGAACGAGTGGTGCAGTTGTCACAAATCTGCATTATTGCCAATATCAAAAATTTGATGTGAAATATTCTCAGATGAGTATTTGTCATTTTTGTATATCCATCATGCGCCTGTTTTGTAAATGCTTTTATGTGAAGGCTTTTAACTGGGAGGATGTTTTCATACTTCTATACAAACTTCTATGCCAAAGACCCATTGTTTGTAATATTCTTTCTGCGCAGTGTGTAAATGCATCACAAACAGCAAAGTATTCATTTTGTATTAAACAATTCAGAAAGCATGCTGTGAAATACCTTTAACCCTATGTGGGTTGATATAGCTGAAGCATAAAATGATTTACATAACAATACCCAAACTCGTTGGCCTTTGGTTATTTGTGAGAGCTTGATAAGTGGTGTTTGGGGAGCCCCATGAAGCGAATAAACCAACCCAGCTCTGAATCACACCGAGAGGGGGACAACGAGAGAGTGTGGGTGAGCATTGCTACAAGGGAGTGTGTCCAGCAGGGACATAGTAGCTCAATTTGTCCTGGAACCAACAGGCTCAGCAGACTAAGCAGAAGTGCCGGAGGGAAGGAAGGACAAGCAGAGAAGAAGAGGTGATAGGATAGAGAGAAGATCAAAACTGAGTGATAAAACAGAGAGGAGGAGGGAGAATGTGTGATACAGCTGTGTTAGAGTTCCCATCCTCTGTGGATTATGTTTGGGGGTAAATTCATCCTCCTTTCTGCTTCCCTACACTCACTAAGATGGCTCAGCTTAGCTTTGTTATGTTTACTTGTCAACTATTTCCCTATGTGGGTGACTTTATTGGAAGGAAGGCTCAGTAATGATCCTGTGCGTGTATAACTACTGCACACAAAAACAGAGAAAAATCAAGAGTTTGCTCAATAACAGATGGTAAAATGATTTCTCATATTGGACCAGCTGTTTGTTTGTGCGTGTGCGAACTCATTTGTCATTTAATTACTCGTACGTATCAAAGCCATACACAGCAACCAGAGTTCACAGTCCGTGGTGATAGGTGTTGTTTGATCACAGGGCTGTTTTTAAGAGGCCGATCTTTAACTTGCAAGGCTCATTTCTCCATATTTACTCTCGTCTCTGTTCATTCAATAAATGAGAGTGAGTGCACTCCACAGAACTGATGTGGCTTCACACGGTAATAATGAGCAATCAATGGGCAGTAATCGGAGCTGCCTCTCCATCGGTGTTGTGGTCTGGAGTGGCGGTTGTGAGCCGCTGTGAGACAGAGAACCAGGCACAACAGCACTTAAGCCAGTAACGCTTCTGCTCCTACAACAGCCCTGTACTGTCAATACCAACATCGGAAAGTGAGACTTAAGACATGTACTGAGTGTGTGGAAAAGACAAACACATGAGCCAGTCTCTTGAATTGATTCAAACTGCCCTTTCACAGCTAAGACAACAAAGTAGGTTAGGGTTACATTTAGTCACATATTAAACTCAGGAACTAGAAAATTACCTGACCTTCTTCTGTCGTAAACCTAAATGAAATGAAAAGAGTACTATTAAAGGCTTCAAATGCAATTAATTATGCCAAACTTGGATTGTTTATGGAGATTAATCTGTAGTGTAATGAATCCCAATATTTGGCATTTGAGATAGCAATTAGTCTATACACATAACATTTTCTTGTCAATATTGTCAGTTCAAGTCAGTAATTGGTTTCAGAGCACAGTTTCAACAGTTGTACTCAAATTAGTGCTGTGGAAATTTTTCAATACATATTGATGCTTAATTTTATATAAAAAAAAAATTCCTCTGTATGTATTAGAAATTGAATGATGAACTAATAAGACATTTTTAAAATTATTGGTATCTGTAGAATTTGGCTCCAATACTGGCTGATGGTTTCTTTTAAAATGTCATAAGCTGTCCACATCATAATATCAGGTGTTCTAGGTAATATATCTTGTATCACCTTTGATGTGGTTCCAAATGAGCCAAAGCCATAGGGAACATGGATTGTTGCTGTGCCCCTCCATATGTGGGTCATCATGTGGCTCTATTTTCATAAATCAGTCAAAGATATGAGTCTAACCAAATACAGTCTTACCTGAAATAATCTTGAAATGACAGTTGCAATATTGTGTGCTGCATTACTATGGCAACCAGCTGTGGACAGGGAGTAATGTACCAAAACCAAGTCAAGTTGAAGCCAATTAATTTCAGTTTACCTAATCTATAATTGTCTGGGGTTTTTTTGCTTAGTTTTTTAGGTTCTTAATTTAATTCATCACTTTTTTTCCTGTTTTAAACAATGTCTATAATATCGCCCTCTAACATGGATACACTGGTACCAGCACAGACAATATGAACATTACTGCTGTCTCAAATGTTTTTTATTTATAATAAAATGCTCTTAGTAAATGCTCATCCATGATTTCCACCCTTGTTGTTTTTTATTTGCCTTTTTGTTGTGTGTTAACAAGAAAATGACCCATATAAACTGTTGGCAGCACAAAAGCAGACTATGGAGGCCTGTCAGGATCAAATACATTCAGCTGGATCTTATCAAAGAGGCTAAAGACACTTTGTTTTTCTTCCTGTCTTTTAGGTCGCCAATCAAGTTGTGCAGGCGCTTCTCACCCAAAAGGTTTGTCTCTCATTACCATGGAAACCACTTCCACCACTCGTCTCAAACCCCTTTTTAACAGTGTTATTGAATAACCCATCAACATCATTCGATTCATGCTGCATTTAATGAATGTTAATGGCACACTAACAGCTTTATTTATTTATTTAATTAATTAATTGTTTTTTCCCCCAAAAAAGGATCTCAGGGAGGAGTGTCTGAAGCTGCGGACCCGTGTGTTTGACCTCGAGCAGCAAAATCGGGCTCTGAGCGTCTTGTTCCAGCAGAGGATCAAGCCAGCCTCGGATCTACTTCTCCAGGTATAATGCGCACCCAATACCCAGCAAAAGGCTTTGACAAGTATTCACAGTTAAGGCCACTTTTCTGCTCTTGCTCAACTTTCTCCTACATTCTCCACAAACAAGCCAGTGCCCTTTATTCTCATACATTTGAAGTTGTTTTTCATTTGGGTTGTTGTTGCTCTGGGGTCTCAAGCAGATGCAGAGGCCGCAAAGGAGTCTGTAAACACTTTGATTTCCAAAGAAAAAGAAAAGAAAAACAACCTCACTTACATGAATCTTTATCAATCTGTTATCAATGTTGTTTTGAAGAAAACACAAAGAAAGTGCAAGCCTTAAAACACAAATGAGTCTTATGTTGATGTTTTTTTTTTTAATTTATCATGCATTATGTTCAGGCTGAGGTTACATATCTGGATATTTAATTCATTTTTCAGGATCCAAGGTCCATTCACATATGCACTTAAGGATTTTCTGGCATGTATCATTTAACCTCAAGGTACGAAATGAAAAAAACCATTAAGGAAAGCTTTTCAAAAGGCAAACATGAACTTACATTCACCCTATAATAATAATATCACTGTGTAAATCAAAATATTGGAAGAAGAAGGAAAAAAAGACAGGCTGCATCATGTTACTTCGCCAGAAAATGTTAATCTTATTGGATTGAATTGATCTCTGTGACAACTTTATGCCTCTGCTGTAATTCTGATTCTGGGAAATGTTTGCATCACAATCTAAGATTAGATCTAATCAGAGTTTAGTAAACCTAAAATGAGTACATCCAGATTTAACATTAGCAGTGCTTTGTTGTACATTTAAAAACAAAGTCTCCATTTAGGAAAGCCAAGTTTAACGAGTAAACTGAAATTAAATGAAGTTGAATCTATAAGGAGAGAAATGCTTTACCAAATTAAAGATTCAGTGTGAAAGATATAGGAAGATCTAGTCATCGAAGTAGAATATTATATTGGTAATTATGTTTTCCGTACTGTATAATCACCTGAAAATAAGAGTTGATGTGGTTTAATTATGTGAGAATGAGGTGTTTATTCAACAGAGGAAATAGGTTTCTTTTTACAGTTATACGTATTTCTAAAGTAGCTCAAAATAAGCTTTTTCCTCTCCTTCTTATTGTGGTTTGCATCCAGCACTAAAGCACCAACTATGTTGAAATGTGGACCCTTTAATTAAAAAGCATTGAATGGACAAACAAAACACTAAAGTTTACTGTACAGTGTTCAGTACAAGTCATTCAGTAACACACACTGAAACTTTAAAATAAGTAGGTAAATAAATTTAAATTAAATGTGTCTCTGGAGCTATAATGAGTTTAAGAGACTGGCAGTACTTTCAATTTTATGTTCTCTATATTGCTTAAGAAAACATATTTTACAACTTAAACCTCATTAAATGTGAGTTTAAAGGTAATATTGGATCACATTTTAAATTGGAGTTAAAAGTTCTGGTGTTAGAGAATTGAATTGAATCTACACTTAGAGTAAAACATAGTGGAAAACTACATTTAGGACAAAAGAAGGGGTACATTTATGCTAGTTTTAAAGTTTTGCAACACAGCTGTACTCACACACTGATGACAAACGCATGTCTGTCAAATTCTTGCAAAACTGATTTTTTTTTTTTTGAATAAATGTATGTAAAATGATTTTGTGCCTGAAAGGTGTAAGAGAGAGAAAAGCAGTGTTATTGCTAAGTGAGCCAGTTAACTTACTTATAATAACTTAACATATCTGTTTACATTTATATTGCCTTGAGAAAATGTTTAATTTATAGAGCAAAAGAACAGTTGGTTCTTTAACTTTATTGAAGGAACTTGACCAATATATTTGGCTCAATACGTTCCAATGTCAGCCATCTTTAAAGATAAACCTCTTTGAGTGTACGTTTAAAATGAATATATCATATTTTAAGTTTTGGTGCAAATTAATGTAAGTTTTGATTAAAAGCTAATTTGACGTTGGACAAGAGGTTTACTGTATATTGAATGCAGTTTAAAGGTCGTGTAAGATTTAAAAGGAGTCTGTTTTGTGATGAGAGCTGACTTTTTGTTGATGTTAGTGAAAGGAGTTGAAGACAAAAATATGTAGACAAACCGTGAACAGACTATTATTGTGGATGAGGAGAAAAATGTTAACTTAGAAATGGATTTGGCTAACTTTAGAGGCACAAAACAAACTCTACCACAAACATACATATTGAACCTTTAAAGTTGAGGGCAACAATATTTACACTTAAGCTATGATTTAATAGGTTTAAAAATGAAAGAGAGAGGACATCATGTGGCAAATAACTTTTTTAGATTACACTGAAAAACAAAACGTAACCAGTTTCCTGTGTAACAATCTAAACCTAAACCCGACTGTATTTATATTCTTCGCAAAACCCCACATTCTTCTTCATCCATCTCTCATCTTGAGTGGCTGAAAATTGCTTCAGTTCATCTCTAGCCCTTCGGAAAATACCAATTTACTGAAAAATGGCTGTGTGTGCATTCCAGGTTGAATTTTAAAGCGTAATTATAAGACAGACGGACATGCCACTGTACGCTTTTTGCCCATTTATTGTCAGCGGCGACGCGCTATCGCACAGGCAATAAGGTCAGTTAGGAAAGTTGGGTTTCACATAATTGTCCAAATTGCCGTGGGGCTCGTCTGCTGTCAATATGAAAATAGCAAGCTGCTGACGGGGGTTTGTGTGTGTGTGTGTGTGTGTGCGTGTGCGTGTGTGTGTGTGTGTGTGTGTGAGGATAGCAGCTGTCAGTCTGTGCAGGAAAGAAGTGGGAAATACAGAGCTGAGAGACACAAAGGGAAGATAAGACGAGAGGGTGTGGAAATGGAGAGAAATGAGATAGCAGAGAAGCATGAGACGACAAGGAGGTGGAAGTGAAAAACTAAAATAAGGCACAAATGGAGTAAAAAAAAAAAAACAGAGAGGGGAAAGAAATAACACGGCTGAGGGTGTGTTGTAAAGCTACTTGTCACTTCCAGCCACTTCCACTGCCATTATTGCACAGGCAGGGACACTGTGAAGCGAAACTGCAATATAAAAGGTTTGAAGAGGGGATATTGATGATACCACTGCGGAGCTCCAAGAGGTGCAATTTCACCGGAGTCGTGAATTAAGGCAACTGAAATATGATGGAGTCGTATCATATGGCATCCAGCCCAGTCTTTATGTGTGTGAGGTTTTTTTTCCCCCGTTCAAATGTTATTTGACCATGCGTGTAAATGACAGGTCATGGGAAATGAATCCTCCTGTGCGTCTACATTATGACACGTTTCAACAGTGACGCACATTTACCCCTCTTGAAGCCACTATGAGCTTTTGTCTTGACTACATGCTCCCTTGTTAATAATGAGGTTTCCATCATCAGCTAGTGATTCAGAGGAAGAATTAATCATGTTTTGATCATCAAGCTGCTGCGCAAGTTTATTACGTCCGTTACAAACTGTGTAGGAAAGATGTCAGAACATCTATATTTAACAGTGTTGTAAGATTTATATTTTGACCATTAGTCACAGTTTCATTTAATTAACGGCTGATCAAGTTCACATAATGCAGGAAAGAAAAAGACTGTCAAATGGGGTAGAAACATATAAGTCTATCTATTTATCTATGAAACTTCATAATGAATGTGCATTAAATCATAGAATTTAATGCATCATGATAAAAATCTGTTAATATTTAGAATTACAGAAAATATAATTTCTGGGCAGATTTTCAGTGTCAAAAGTTGAAGAATCAAGTAATTTTTTTGTGTGTTTGAGGTTATTCTTTATCATCAAAACATTAAGTAAATTGAAGTTGGAATAATTTTGTTTTCAGACACATTCCTCTTTTTATTCCTATTCATACAGAATAAATCAGTCACAATCATTTCATGTGAAGAGGTAAAAATATTTATTCTAACTTTACAGGCAACAGTGTAGATACAAAGCAATGGCACTTCACCTACTTCTAAAGTTCATGGACGATGGAAAATAGCTGCAGTTATTCTAAATAAATAGATTTGCAGTTACATAAAGTTCTTCTGTATAACAGGTCAGGAAAACACTTCTTAGAAATCTTGTTTTTTCCTGTTTTGCCTTTTACGATGTTGCTTTTGTTTCATATTAATACATTTCCATAGTTTTCAATCGTATATTTTTTCGTTGTTTTCATTTGTCACATCTACTCCTGTTTCATGTCATTTTCATCTTGTTACAGTTTTTTTTTTCTTCTTTTTTTTCATGTTCTGTTTTTACATTGGCAGTGTCGTATTTTACATTGCTTCAGTCTCGTCACATTTTTTACTTTGCGTCTTGTTCGTTTGTTACTTACGTTTTTTGTCTTGCTTTTTAATGTTTAGATCTTGTAACGTTAAAATATTTGTTCTCGTTTCTTGTTATAGTTCGTTACATCCTTTTATGCTGTTCTCGTCTTGTTTCATTTTTTTCATTGTTTCCGTCTTTATGTCTTGTCTTTTTAAATGCTTTTCGTGTTACATCTTGTCTTTCAACTCATTTTTTGTCCTCCGTGTTTCCGTCTTATCACATTTGATATACACCTATGGATAAGCAAAGGAATTATTTTTCGTATGTGTAATTGTTTCTTCGAGTTGGTCTTGGTCATATTAAATGCTGCTAAATTAAAATAACCAATAATCCCCTTCAGAGACATTAAAACTAAAATGATGAGCTTGTTTTGCCTCCCAGCATAATTGTGTTGAGAATAGTTTATTCGTAAGTAACAATAATCTATACTCAAGTTACGTAAAGATACTTGAAAACTTCTGCGCCACATAGTCATAAGAGCAAAAATAGCACATTAATATATAAAATGCATTGCAAAAAATGGACATAATATGTAATATATATTACATATTTGTGAGAACTTAAATAGTTATTAAATCCAATTTAATAAACCATTCATTCATATCTAATGAAATGGATAATCTAAGCAGGCAGAATAGTCATTTGTTTTCTCTCCCAAAGCCTCAAGCAGAGAAGACTTAATCACCCATAAGAGTGTACTGTTTCCAATCTAGCTCTGGACCTTTTGCTTATCAGTAATTAAACGTTCTCTCCTTCCCCGTGGGCATCTTGAGTTTCTCTGATAAAGAACCATAATGCTTTTGATGCTAACTACACCAGCTCTGCCTGCAGCTCACTGCGGTTAGCTCCCAAAAACACATATTCAGATCGACTCATTTAAGAAAAAGAATTAAAAAAAAAAAAACACAATGATGGTTTGACCAAACTTGTAGCATATGCAAGTGGAAACAGCCAGTGTGCAGTCCCTTTCACTTCTAAGCTGCTTATAAAATGTGACAGCCAAGCGGCAATTGAGTCGCCTATTACCGGACAAATGCTCGGTGTCTCCTGAGCCACCTCAGGGCCCCAAGGACACAGAGTGAACACCGTGACCTCATTATGCTCGTGCAGTTTCAACACTCAAACACGAGCTGGTTACAACAGCCGATACCGGAAAGTTTCAGCTCGAACCGAGACTAATTAAGAGACTTTTAAAGACCGGCAGTAAATTGATTTCTTGAACAAAATTTGCACACTTAGGTGAGATATTTAATGCTAATATCTCATGAATCTCACTTAAATCTTGTCATATTCCGGTTGAGCGTCTGTCTTCCATCATGCAGCGGTGAAATGAAGCCTGGAGGTCTTGGAAAATCCTCTGTGATGAGTCAGACTTCCAGTATATGAGGTTGTGCAGGTGTTTCTGCTGGGTTGTGTATGTTTCTGCCGTTGTGTTGCAGAAGCTCAGCCAGTGACTTTTTGACAGCTGCTGCCAATACTGATATATTTGTTTGGAAGCTGCCTATTACTGTTTTTCAGGGCTGATAGTCATTATATTGAAAAATGAAGAATGTCAGGCCAAAACCATTGAGAAAAGGAGCAGGAACACTGAGGAAAAATTAAATCCGCCAGAGTAGAAGGAAGCTCATTCCAGGATAGGAGGCGTTTTAAACGATCCTCATTATCTTTATTAGATTTTTCTGTCCATTTGAACTGTTCCTTTAAATGTGTACATTCTATATCAACAAACAGCAACAACTTGTGATCAAGATAAACGTCATACTGTTATTTATGTCCACGTTAAAGATTGATTTTTGATTAAGCGAAAGCAGCTATTTTTAGATTTAAAACTCAGAACAGAAAAGCACACACAAAAAAAACCTGAATGAATCCAAAAATAAACACAGAAGATAAGGAAAATTTGTCACAATGATGATAAATAACATAAAATATCTTTCTATTTTAACCAGCTTCATCAATTACACAATGCAGCCCTTGTAAGTGTCTCATTGTCCATTTTTCTTAGAAAACATAAATAATTTTAAATAATATTAACCACTGCAGATAGGCAATGACAGGAGAATCAAGTATTCAATTTTCATTTCTATTAAAAGCAACATCTCAGTAAATGAATTCATTATGTTGCCTGGCCAGTTGTAGCAGCTTATTTATTACAGAAGTCATCCATTTCACTATAGTATATCAAACTTTTTCTTAATCAGACATTCCAGCTAAAATATAAATGCAAGCAGTAACAACATTAAATGATGGTTTTCTCCATATCCCAGTGGAAAAACAAGACTGTTTTTCTTATTTTAAAGGTGATACACTTCTCGGCTTAATTTTTAAATTTGTATTATAAACAGCGGTGTTTATTTTGCTCATAATAAGCACAACTTGTTTACATGTTAATATTTTGTTCTAGATTTATGATCTTTTAGTGGTTAGACATTTATTTTAGTTTACAGAACATGTGCTTACCCCTCTGGCAGATTGTTCTGCTTAACACAACACAATTTGTCTATATTTAAGAGCATTTGACTAATCTCTTCTCTCTTTTGCAATGAAACCTCTGCTCTTCTACATTTCTCTTTTGGCTCCAAAACAAATACATTTATTTCAGGCGTCATTTGATCTACTATATATATATATATATAAAATTATCTTTAATCTATCAATTTACATGTAATGTTTTTGACTTGACTTTGGCCTTGAACCTGAAGATATTTAAGAAGTGTACACTGTGAAACAATTAAGAAAATGAGCAGGAAAACTACAAACATAAGCCTAAGCTTTATTTATTTACTCTGAAGGAAAATAATCTCATCAAATACATTTTTAATTAGAGAAGTAACCTCTGTAAAGAAAAAAAAAAATATTTTGTTTTTCTTAAAAAAAGTAAAACCTTAATTTATGAGCAAGAAGACACTTTTTTTTGTTTTAATGTTTAATATGGTCTTTTAGTGACTTTGATTCTAACTTTAAATAATCCTTCCAAGCAAAAGTAGCTCACCCTGTTTCCAGAAATAGTTTTGGTTTGAATGATCTTGTTTCTCTTCTGCTGTCAAGTTTCTACTTTTGTTTCTTTAAAACTGAACAATTAAATTACGCTAACTCCAAGACAATCACACTAATTTAAGGCTTTAACTGGCCATCAATAAAAGGCCAATATTTGCATGATATATTACAGCTCTCGTGCATTAATTCACATTTAACATTTTTGACTTTGGCTTTCGGCCTTGAGCTCGGAGAAGTTTGAAGAGGCGTCCAACCCGGTCGTGTCATTTACCCTTCCCTTTCAGCGTCTCCCAGCGCGACCCCGTGACACTATTGACTGAATCCTTGATGAGGATGCTGAGGAGGTGAAATCCGGCACCCGACGATAAGATCAGGGCCTCGTGTGACACCTCAGCCACTCCCATCCCGGGTGGAAAGGCTAGTGGCGAGGGCCGGCATCACCGCATTAGAGCATCATAGGTTTTACTGGAATGGCTTTAAAAACATGCAGCAAAAATCAAACATGCTTTAATTTAGAATGAATTATCTGCTTTATGTTCTTAGAAATACAGAGCAGACATGAATACATTTAGAGTATGAATAATAATGAGAATAATCAAATGCATAAAAAGTGATTGCATGTATTATATCATATATAATGAAAACTAGTACTTTAACTGTAAAGAGCCTTTTAAAAAGAGAATAAATGAAACACAACTGCAGATAAAAATCACTTTTCTTTTAATTTCCTATTAATGTTAGGGGTTTGTAGTGCATAACAATAAAACACATGTTTTGTTTTTTTGTTCTGATGTAATAAATTTACTTATTTTAGCTTCTAAGTATTTCACAACAAATACAATTAACACAAAATTTTCCAAATATAAAAATAACTTTACTTTTACTGCACTTGTAAAACTGAGGGCTTCATCATTTTTAGCTTCAATAAATTTGTGGTTTAATACATGCGAAGGTTTTTCTCTTAAATTAACCGTAAAACAAAATAAACAGGGATCTGAAGTCAGTTAATTTATGCCAAAAATACAGAAATAGAACTTCTACAAGTGCACTTCTAAGACACAAAAAAGGAAACCGAAATTAAAAACTAAACTGTCAGTAAAAGCAAAAAAGTGAAAATTCCTGTACAGAGATGCATAGCTTCATGTTTTATACATTCCAAAAATAGTTTGAGCTTTTCATCTTATCTATGTGCTGAAAAGGCTGAAAAGTGGGCATCGATCGGTTTCCATGGCACCATTACTATGTAGTCACTGACAGTAGGAAGTCTCTTTGAAAGCTCCTTCACAGGCTCACGCTAATACAAAAAAGAGCTTCTCTTTTGGATGTTTGTGCCAAACGTTGCACAGAGAGAAACGTAGGCTGCTTCTGTTTTGGCCACAGGCAAAATAATGCAGCTTGTTTGCTCTTCAGAGACAAAAGAGAAACTTGAGTTTTTCTATCATTAGGAGCTGTGTTTTTCCACTCATCATGCTCAGAGGACGCCTTGCAGAACAAGAAAAAAAAGTCAATAGCAACTGTCAGCACCGTGTTTTATGTGATGGTTGTAAAGTCGTCGATAAATCTTATTTTTATATTTTAGAATGGTTATGACAGAATGAGTTTTTGAGCTCGGTTTCCATTCGCTGAGGGTGACTTTCACTTTTATAACATGCTCTTCTGTTGATAGATACGAGTGCTGGGTTTAAAGCATGAAACATGCATTTCTTTTACTAAAATTCGACCATAAAACTAAGCCATTGAGCTTAGAAAATAAATGTATTTGTATACTCCCTCAGTGAGCATTAGATTTACCCGCAGCAGGAAATGCAGCATCAGATCAAGCATATTTCCACTTTAAGTTTTTATTCGAGCAGCGGGAACGCAGTGTAATTAAGTTCTGAGATTAATATGTGGAAATGTATTTAGTTTTGTATCCTTCCCTCTTAACTGGATAAGTCAAATATGAAGAGGAGAAGAGGCCATGGACAAGCGCAGTAAGGGAAAAAAAAGAAAAATCAAAGGAATCCCTTACTCCCTGATGCAATTATTTTCTATTCGCATTAGTTTTTTTTTCCAGCTGATGACATTAATGACTTTGAGCGTGGAGTATGAATCAGTGGTGCCAGTGGAGATGGATTTATGAGGCTTGAATAATATTCTTCAGTCTCAGTGTTCGGTATAGCCTTGGAAATGTTGAGAAAGACATTCAAATTAGTAGTTACGAGATTTTAAAATGTCTAAAAATATCAGGCGTTTAAGCAAATTGAGACTCGATGCAGCATAAGTGTGTTTTTACCTTTAAGACCAGGAGTGACATTTGAAAGCAGTGTTAAATGGTTTTATTATTTCTCATGTTTTAACACTAGTTGCACATTTCTAGCTTTAAGACCAAGCCTAGTGTTTGTATGACTTTTACCTTGAAGTGCATCATTTATAGGGTTTTTATTTATTTTTATTTTTACTTTTAAGACTTGGTGCAACATTTTTGCATTTAAGATTTGTTGTGATATTAACATGTTTTAAGACATTGTGTAAAACTTGTATTTTCTCCATTTGCATGTTTTTAACTGAGCTCAGGTGCAGTGTTTGCACATTTTAAACTTTGAGGCCAGTGACTACATTTGTCTGTTTTTATATTCACTACTTTTGCATCATCTTTTTCCATCAAAACCAAGAGCAGTGTTGGCATGTTTTTAACCAATAAAGACCTAGAACTATTTTTGTAGTGATTTCCAAATGATTTTTTTCTCTAAATTTAATCTTTCCTTAGTGATTTATCACCAATTTTCACTATAGTATTTAATTATCATGTAGATGTTCATAAAAGCTCGAAGTAAATTCAGTAAATTATGATTATTATTTCAATGTACTGATAAGATTAGTGGTTGAAAGATTATTAAACATTTTAGATCAGTAGATGCTTTAGGTCTTAGAGGGTTAAACTCTGTGATGTGTGCACATGTTTTGCTTGAAGGCATGGAACTTTTGAGTGATTTAATGTGTGTTTTTACCTTTAAGACCAAGTGCACTGCTTGTTTGTTTTTTGTGTTGTGATATTTACACATTTCTACCTTCAATACTAGGCCTGATATTTGTGTGTTTTCCCCTCAAGGTCATGTTTTTTACCGTTATGTGTGAAATTTGTGTGTTCTTACTTACAGTATTTACACATTTTTACATTTGAGACCAGTTGTGGTGTTAACATGATTTGCACGTTTGCACATTTTTACCCTTAAGACTAATGACTGCAGTAATGTTTTGGTGAACAGTGCCCAGCTCTCAGTGGCTTCACACAGTAACAGTAAAAGTGTATCAATGAGTTGCTAATAGAATCATTTGAAGTCAGAGCCCATGCAGTGTATTCACATGCTGTAGAGGAAACAAATCCTCCTACCATTCTGCACACAGCAAGGCTCTTTTCAGATTCTCATCAAAACTCACTGTGTCCTTCCATGTGCCTTTCAGAAACTCCACTCCCGCATCATGGATCTATCTGCGGCAGACCTGCTCCTGGAGCCAGAGCGAAGCAAGGCCTTCTTGCTTTCCAGGAATACAGACTCTCCGTCTAATGTACGTTTAATGGGAAACACGCAGGAAGGAGTCGATGTATTTTTCTATTTCTTGAGCTGTATGAATAGTTCAGGTACCATAGCCGCAGCACCACCCCTTAAAGAAATCATTACAAGATATTAAGATACAGCTCTGACTATCTGATGTCGTGACCCCTCATCTGCTCGCAGCAGGAAGAACTGGCAGTATCACCCGGCACTAAGAGGAATAAATCCTTGTCATATTACCAGAAAACCATCGATTGGGACTCGTCTTCAGTAAAAATGACTCCGTAGGACAGTGTGGTACATTAGTCATCTTATGTATTATGCATTAAAGCCTGAAAATGAGTTAAGCCCATTCTTTTGCCCTTTTTCCCCTCTGAGAATGCCACCTGATAAACTTTCATATGAGCTGTGAGACCAGAAGAAGAGGGAGGAAATGGAATGATAATGGCCGAGATGTGATTTATAAATGATCCTGTTAGCTAAATGCGCAAAAGTACCTCTCACCTCTTTAAGTAGGCTGTATGAAGTGATACACACAAGTGGCACTTTTACGAGATAACTGAAATAGAACCTGTAACTCTTGCATTTGTTTCACACAATCAGATTTTTTGAAATGATCCACTCATTATCATAGTTTCCCCCTTAAGATTTAAGGGAAACTCAAGCATTGGTTTTATTATATTTCTCTGTTCATTAATCCTGTGATCAAGAATGTATAATCTGTTTCCTTATTGTTTGGTTTTTGGAACATTTCAAGAAAAATATTGGGAGATTACATGCACTACGTAGTGGTTATTCTAAGTCCATCAATGATCAGACTTTTTTATTTGGTAATGTCAGAAAATGATCTTCTCGTGACATGAAATTGTTTGATATAACTGCAAATAATTTGACTAGTTTTATAATGATAATAAAACTATATTGTATTTCTACATGATAAAAAATGCAGTAAAGTTACATATTATCTGGACTTTTTTAACCTCGCAAATCTGGAATTATAATGACAATTATTCACTGAAATTTAGCTGAATATCATATAGTTTAGTCCCGAGGCTGTGGACTTGTATGTGAGTGATGTCCATTGAAGTCGAGTGCTGCATTTTTTTTCAACAATCCATCCCAATCGTGAATTATACTTATTCCTTTAAATGTGAATGTTTTCTATCTTACAATCAGAATCAGAATCTCTTTATTGTCATTGTACCAAGGACAATGAAATTGAGATAGAGCTCTCAGGTTCATTTGAAGAATTTACAAGACCAACAACAAATATTAGTAAAAAGGCACAGTTATTTACATTTTTAAAAGTATTGCAAACTAAGAATATTTGTAAAAAAAAAAATAGAATTCTATCTCTAAATATCTTTAAAATAACAGAAAAGAGTCAAGCACTTATGGGGAAATTGATGAAACTGATACAAAACATAGAACTTTAGGGATAGAGTATTGTTGTTTGAACTTGTAATATACAGTGTGTTTTTTATGAGTTTTTTCTCAACGCAACAGAGGAAATGTTGTGCTGATATAAATCAGAATTTTGGGTTGTTGAGATGTGTAGTTTTTGTCTGATCTGGTTCAGGAAAGTGTACTTATAGACAGTTTTAAATTGCTGTTGTAATGTTATAACTGCAGTTCACAGAGGGTTAAGGAAGCCTTGTTCATTTTCCTCGTCTTACAGGAGGTCCAGCTGAAC
>JAPTYQ010000013.1:14237525-14249942 GCA_029814465.1 Ostorhinchus cyanosoma | reverse complement strand
AATGTTATAACTGCAGTTCACAGAGGGTTAAGGAAGCCTTGTTCATTTTCCTCGTCTTACAGGAGGTCCAGCTGAACGGAAAAGCCGGTTTCCCTGTGACCAAGTGTCTGAGCCAGCTGAGTCTGACAGTGCCAGCGCCCGTATACCCTCGCAGCAGCTGTAGCAGCAGCGAGTTGTCCTTGTCGAGTGCGTGCAGTGAATTCTCCAGCGGCTCATACACCTGGAATGATGGACGCTCCTGTGGGAAAATGGTAAAAAAACAAAACACAAAACTGACAGTCATACCAGCTACCTAGCTTACTACTCAAGGATCTCCTCAAGTTTTTATTATCTCTCCTCTGTGACCATTATTAAAACTTTCAAGGTAAGAGGCAATTCAGCTATTTTAGAAAAAAAGTCATTTTATTTAAAGTGAAGGGCATATTTATATGGCTCAGAAGACAGACAATGCATCTTGATATTGTTTGTCAGTACCACATTATTCATTGCATGATTGTGGACTTTATAAGGGTATTATGGCAATTTTCCTTGCAGAACTGGGTTCTTCTTTAATCATTAAAAAAAAAATTGAAAATATGACAAAAACAAAAATGTACCTGATGCATATAGGAAGCAGAAAACAAAAATTAAAAAACAAAAATAGAATTTCAGTAGCACAACTGAAAAAACACCACACAAAGTGTAGTGCAGTAAACACAGTGCAAATCTAACATCAGTATCAAATGAATTTGTAGAATATGGGATGTGTTGGACTTTTAGCATGAAAACTAAAGACAAAATTAAAACAAAACACAAAAAATTCTATAATTGGAAATAAAAATGATTTCCAACTATATGAATATTGGTCCTGGTATGGATTGTTTGTTAGTAGTTTATAATGAGATACACAGTAGCGTTTATTATTACTACCAAAATCTTTGCATCAATAGGCTCTTTCATTTTTTTTTTCCAATAACAATAAAATTTGATATATCAGTTTGTTTGACTGCCTGTGCCTTTCCACCCCATAGTCATCACTGACCTGGGAGAAGAGACTGAGTCTGGGCTCATCAGCTCCCAGTAACATCTGCGCCCCCCTAGAGGAGCAGCTCCCCACCAGACGCAAGGAGAGCCATATACTGGAGGGCCTGAGAAAGCTCCAGAGGAAGAAACACAGGAGCGCCTCCACATCCAAGGTCTCCAAGTCAGGCTACAAAGACTGCATGAACTCCAACGAGGGCATCTACTCCCTGGGTATCAAGAGTAGCAGTAAAGGGGTTTCCAAGCCCAACAATGTGGGTAGAACTGCAGCTGCTGGGAACAAGAAGTTTTCTTACGATTCTGATGATGCAGATGATGAATTGGCTCAGTCTAGTCGTGGAGACAATATTCCCACCAAAGACAGCTGGTTTTATTGTAAGAAGCTCTCCCACAGCATCTCGGACAGTTTGTGTAGTTGGGAGGGGCTTCAGGACAGTGGAGGAGGAGATAACAGTAGCTCAGCTACAAAACACCCCCCTGGTTATGACTCAAAAGAGCGACCTGAGAAGCTCATGAGTTTTATTAACAGTTTTCTCCCAGAGGGAAGCCGGACATCAGCTTTTAGTAAACCATGCAAGCTGCTCACGAACCCTTCTGATTCAGAGGGTCCCAGTCGCCTCTCAGACATGGATGATACTGAGGAACTCAACTCTGAGTCCAGTGATATCCGAATGTCCTTTTTCCAGCCAGCAGAACAAGTAGAGAGGGACCCCAAAAGGCTGTCCAGAGACGCAGCCAAGCTGCTTCCACATCAGCACTTGCGAAAAGACCAGGCACGCACCCAGTCTGCAGATGGTAGGCCCAGGCCTTTCAGTCTGATTAAGGAGCCCAGAGGGACCAAATGTACTCAGTCTGAGGAAAGCATCTTAGCAATATTTGATGCAGAGGGGGAGCCCATTGAACTCTGTGCTCAGAAGCTCACAGCAGGTGTAAGACCACAAAATGAGTTTCAAGGTAGCAAGGCAGTCGCTAATTACGCAGAACTAGTGCCCCAAGAAAGGCCAACGAGGCAAAAATCAGCGAATACAAGAAACTACACTGTTCTTGAGTCTCCAGAAAAGCCATCAGAATATCAGAGCAGAATTAGAAAATCAAGCAATGGTAGGGAGGGCAGTGAAGAGAGGCGGTCGGTGCCATTGACACCACAAAGAAAATTAATCAAACCTCCAAGCAATAGAGCTGATAAGGGTCATTCTATTCCACCTATGAATGATCCTGTAGGAACCAAACCTGGTGGTTCAAAGATACCGGGTCACAAATCTTCAGGATCCCCACTGAGATTGTCAAAGGGCTCCACCACAGAACCAAGTAACAGTGGAAAGTCAGGGCCCTCTGCTCAGGAGAAGTCCCCCTTGTCTCCTACAGTTAAAATGTCTAGGTATATCAAGACCCCTGGAAACTGTTTGCAGAGCCCGAAGGCAGTAAACTCCAAGCTACCAAATAGGGCTGAATGGAGTAAGACCTCCTCTGGTTCCCCCCACCTCACAAGGCGGCACTTGGAGTTTAATGACAATGGTGAACAACCAACCAGAGACAAACACTGTGAAACTAGCAAAAATAAACTCAGGTCCCCTTCTCCTCCCCCACCCCCTGGCCGCACAACGTCCTTACTGATTAGACCAAATTATGAGGGGTCACCTCAAGCACATAAGGCAGGGGCAGCTCAACAATGCACCCCGACCACTGCGAGGGGCCCTCCACCGAGTTATCACCCCTCAATTGTACCAAATATGCAAGCCACGCTTCCCATTAAAGATAAAGACTGTTTAGACCTAGATGCAGGCTATGGGACTGCACTTGCACCTCAGAAACTGGTGGACAAAACCAGTCAGCACCTTCAAAAGTCCCCTGCCATCACTCAGACACCCACTAAAGGCACTTCAAAGCGGACTACCATGAAAGACTACCTCCCTTCTGCAAACTCAGGGTGTGCTCCAGAACCTGAAAATGCACCTAAAACCTCAAAGAATGTCCCTCCTCCCTACAGTGCCCTCAGAGGGTCCTCACTTCAGAACTCATTTACAAGTAAAAGAGGATCTACCAATGAAAGTGTTCATCAGTTAGTGCAGAAGACCTCTGTTAGTTTACCATTATCACTTCAGGAATCCAATCAAAGTAAAACAGAGCCACAAAATGGTAAAGCTATTATCAGCCCACCCAGCTCAGTGGTTTCACCAAGTGCAGCAGAAAAAGCCTCAAAGACTCGCATCCCAATGGGGTTTAAAGCATTTTTAAAATCACCCCCCAGCCATAAAAACAGCCCCTCTGTACCAGGCAAACATGAGAAAGATCATATCAACTCAGTCTCCAAGGAGACTGTGACTTCAAATGCTTCTACGCAGTGTGACAGCTCACAGCCAGTGTACAGTATTGATTCACCACCCAACACATCTATCTCAGAGGGGAAAGGTGAGGCCCAGTGTAGGTCGCAGGAAGAGGAAGTACACACAACTGTGTTAGCAGATGACGGAGACAGTTGTGATAAAGGGAAAAGGGGTAGCCAACTTTTCTCCAGATCCATATCTGTTACTACCAAACCTCATCTAAAGCCGGCCTTGGGGATGAATGGGGCCAAAGCACGCAGCCAGAGCTTCAGCACCAACTACATGGAGAAACCTAACATCAATGTGTTAGAAGGACCTGGAAAAATCCGAACTCAGATCATCACAAACTCAGGGGAAAGGGGAAACTCGCTGTCAAGACAGAGTTCTTTAGAAGTACCTACCGAGAGCCCTATCCACTCCCCCAGAAGCAGACTCAGCCACTATGGAGGCATGACAGGGTCAAATAGTCACAATATCTTCCCTGAGAGAACTCCAAAATCAGGTTCTAAAGGTGAGGGGTCACAGGTAATTACATCACCTTCTCAAAAAGAAGTACGTAGCTTGCCCATCACCGATAGGACTGGTGTAAACAATGCCCGGAAGCCATCAAAAGTTGCCTCGCATCCACAGTTTCAGCCTGCATCCTCCTGTGTCCATAGTTTAGAAAACACAATACATGAGACAGGAGGCTTAGCAGCCACCCTTAATGAGCCAGACTTTAGCAGGGAAGTCAAAACTCAGTCAGATCCTGCAAACAAGCCCCTAGATATGGAAGCGAAAAAAATTAGCCCGACAGCCTGCACTATCGAAGAGAAAGTCATGATGGGAATCGAAGAGAATGTGCAGAAATGTCAAGAGCAGGAGAAGGTCGCTGCCACCGAGGCTAAGCAGAAGACAGGCCCCTCTCTGGCTAACTGGTTCGGCTTTCGTAAGAGCAAACTCCCAGCACTGAGTGGTAAGAAAGCAGACTCCCCCAAGGGGAAAGAGGAAAAGAAGGAGCTGAAGATCGGATCGGTGCTCGGAGGCAAACAGATGAAGTCTGACAAGAAAAAGGATAAGAAGAAAAATGATATCCAGCCGAAAGACAGTCAGGAGGGACAGAATCTGTCTGAGATGAACAACAAGCTGAGCTCCATCATGGACCACTGCAACAATCAGATGGGTCAGATTGCAAGTCAGATCCAGTGTACGACAGCCTTCATTGGCAAAGACCAGTTTGTGAAGGAGCTTCTTGGCAGGTTGGTAAAGCATGTTTTTATTTAAGACTCAAGAGTGAATTATCTCTAATCAATGAGATGCTGTTTATTTGTTCTTGTCACAGAGTCTTCGAGGAATTGTCCCTTAGTCCAATGAATCTTCACTTTGAAATAAATTGTTTGTCAAACTAAATAAACATGAGCCATTGTTGCATTTAAACGTGAGTGTTCTGTGAAAATGACAAACAGCGCTAACAGAAGCTGTCTGTTTGAGTTATGACTCCACTCCAGTGAGCATAAGCAGTTCTTGGACACAGCATCCAGACACACAGTCAGCACACTCCAAGGAAAGTATCTTTGAGCAGGGAAAGCTCCACATTTCACACCCATCACTTCATTGATTTCCCACTTCAAATCACAGCTGACAGTTTTTTTTTTTGTTTTTTTTTTTTATCAAATGTACCTGCAGAAAATCACTTGAAAGGGTGGTGCTTCATAGAAAGCCTTAAAGGTTTAATACTATTACTGGGCGTGTACTTGTATGTTTGCCAGCGCGTCGTGGACTGAAAGAGGAGGTCACTGCAATTTATCAGCAAGCTCACTTTCTACCTGCCAAGTTGATAAAAGAGGAACTTAGCACCGAGAAATAATAACAGATCAAATCTTATTTCCTCGCAGGACTTCTGTGAAGGGTAGCTCTGTGGCTGCATCACCGCCTGAGATCTCTACACCCAAGAAACACGGCGAAATGAAGGGAGATGTGGAGATCTGTCCAGATACTGCTGTAAGTAAGCAAACATGCCACTGTAATAGAACTTTAGGATGGTGGGGCCTGCTTGTTAGGCCCTTGCTGGAATGTTTGAAGAGGCTTCACATACACATGCAGATCCCTACAGGTTTTTCTCTCTGGTACAGTACATGTTCACAAACACATCAACAGTGCCGCCTCTTCAGCATCAAATCCCCTGAAAGCTCGCTATTGATTCACATTGTGTTCTGACTCAGCCTACAATTCATCGCCTACTTTTTGATTATCTTCCCTGGTTGGTGCTGTTGTTGTTTTACACAACTATATCTCATACAGAGGCAGCCAAAATGCCATGTACAAACTTAAATGAGGCTCCACTCAGCAGCTTGATCCTATAAATCATATCGATACTTGGTAAGCAAAAAGGAAAAAAATTTTGACCTTGTGGATTTATTCTGCATTATCAGTCAGTCAAAAGACCAAAAATGATGGAACGGCTGAGTGCTTGAGCAAGCCTGAAATAAAAAAAAAAAAGAAGAAGTGAAACTAAAAAAAAGTAAAACGAGCAGACTGAATGAAGGACGGGAATGACAAAAAGAGAGTCTCACTGCATAATGCAGGAAATTTAATCCAGATGATGTGGATTTTTGATAACATGGAGGAGCCCCTTATCGCAGCCACTCAATTTGACAAAGAGGCCATTTAATACCATCCTCCAAGTCTTCCCTTCTATCTCCTCCCCACAGAAATACAACAAAAGAGCGGCCCTTTTTGACCTACAAGCTTCGTTTTGCACCGCCCTAAGACCACTTCTTTTTTTAAAGTAAAATAACCCAATTAAAGCAAGACATGAAAGTAATGTCCTTACTTTGTTCTGAACAAAATAAATTTTACAAAACTAGAAATTTGTCTCTTTATCTTCAAGCTGGATGTCTTTAATTCAGATTTTTGTCCTGAAATGCATATTTATTATTTACCGTAACACATGGACGTGCATAAAGCTACGTGTCTATTCAAAGACAAATAATAGTTTCGCAAATGTGGTATGATTTTAATATATTTCTCTTTTTTCCTCATTTATTTTAGCTCCTTATCATGAGTCAAAAGATTAACCCGAGGGCTGAAAATGAAGAGGGACGCATCATAGACACTGCCTGTCAAGACCACATGATAGGTAAGACTTACAGCAACAAAAACCAGGAAAGTTGGGTCTTCATACAGCAAAAAACAAACTTTTGTGGGAATCATAAATGTATTGATTAAACAAGAAGTTTTTTTTCCGTTCTGCTATTGCTTCGTCACAAGTTCACTTCGATGCCTCCATGCACCCGACTCTCAGATTTGTGACGGCTTACCTCATGCCTGTACAGTTCTGTCATTTTAAGCAACAAAAGGGGTTGAGAAGAATCAAATGGCGCAACAGAGCATTAACACATTTTTACAGTCGTGATTTCCTGATGTGATTGACAACTCAATTCCTTTGCCGCCTGATTCACCTCGCTGCCAGACTGCCATTACTGTGGGGAAAATAGCGGCAGCAGCAAACAACATGTTGACAATGTATTCAGGTGATTGATGTGCAACTGGGTAATATTTTACAATGCCTGAGCAGCTAAGGGAGTGAAAAAATAGATGCATCAAACAATTTGTGAGACGGGATGATGATTGTTATTATTACAGTGCGACAATCTTGCGTTGCAGTGTGTAATTCAGCATTGGAAGGAGGGAGGGGTAACTGTTGTGTACTGCAAAGCGCGGTGCAGCGTGTCTGTCACTCACCTGTCACTCAGTGGGGTATTTGAGAAATTGTCTCAGTGATCCATCTCAAAGGTCGTAATCACTTACCTCTTGTAATATAATAAAATGGCCGGTGAGGCAGTGAATTTTGTTTAGATGATATGAGCGTTTCAGTGCTTTGCATGGTAAGAAATACTGTTTATTCTGGTTACAGCCATAGTCAAAAACCTGGCTGAATCCTATAGGAGCATAGTTTTGTATTGCAACGGTTCTGGGCTCAGTCTCATGAGACATTTCTAAGAATTGATAGATAATGTAAGGATAAATAAAGCTGATTAAAAAAAATTATATACAGAAATGCCAACTAATTTCATGGCGTTTTTACAGACTATTTCAATATTGTATTTCTTTTCTTTGTTATTCTGCTATGACTCCTAGGAAGTGAAGGTGAGGAACTGCAGGAGTTGTAATGTGTTCAATGAGTTTAATACTTTTTATATTGTTATTGTTCATGTGAAACCTGTAAGAAATACAGCATTTCTCATCCTTTGCTTCTCGACTTACTGTGATCAAATATTTATGTGAAATGAGGGGTCATCTGCAAATACAAGAAAGAGCTGAGAAAATAGAAAGCAGTGTATTTTAAAAAACCAGCCTCACAGGGACTTTAACCTTTTGACATCCACCCATTTCAATGAAGGGTTATAACAGAAGTCTAAAGCTGAAATGCATGTATTAGACTTTATTTGAAAGTGAATATCATATGTTTCTCTGTGCAATGGTGCTACCACATGACCTAAACTACATTATTTCAAGTATTACTCAAATATACGCCTTAAGCCTAAGCGTGTTGCCAATGATTTAGTGATTTAAAACTGATCAAATCTGGCTTATTCCTTCCATACATCTTAGTTAACTGTATCTATAGAAGTTATATGTTACTTTGTGCTTACACCATAGTTGGCTGTTTTAGTGTCTGAAATACACACATGATCATGGTTGGCTGTCTTTTTAAATGCACTCCTATCATTAACCCGCTCTTATAATTAAAGTTCTCATTATGTTATTTAGTAGAGCTGTATAATCTCTGCAGAACCAGCAATAGCACTTCAACTTCATTCATTTTTATAGTGTGACAACTTAACATAGAAGTTCCAACTAATCAAATCACTGCTACAGCTACTTCGGAGTATGACACTTTCCAAAGAGGGTGAAAATGAGCTTCCCAATGTGTCTAAGTCATAGAGCCAAAAATAAAAATTAATTGTTTTCTGATTAACAGGCCGGCTTTTCTACATTCTGCCAACTTAGCACATTCCAGACAATGTGAATTAAATATTTCATAAAGGTTTCAGTGGCGGCTGCTCGGCTCTGCTTTAATGTCACGTCTTAACACACTGCGGCTTTCGCAGAACCTAATGCCAGACAAACACATCAATCACAGGAATAGTTTACATCCAGCCACTTTATGATGCAGGCAGCTCGAGCAAAGCCCATGTTATGAATGTGGTCTTCAGAGTTTTGTACACCTGTCAGTTATTGTATATTAGAGATCTTCCCTTGAGGCAGTCTTTTTTCTTGTAAAGGGACAATAAATAACTTTCTGACTGACCATAGTGCAGAATAACGATAATACATCTGCAGGGGTTTGATGTGTTGTTGATCAATACCAATGATTCAGCAATTACTTCACAGGGTGCTGATGTGTCTGCCTTTCAAAACTTACTTTCCTTTCTGCACTAGACTTTGGAGAAAAAAGTACTTTCTTTTCAACAGTGCTGGGAGCAAGCAAACACAAGATGCTTCTTTCTCGACCTCAAAAAAAAAAAAAAAAAGGCTTTTTTTTTTTCCCTGAACAGATATTGCTCCCAGATCTCTAGTGCTTTGACTTAGGATACTCGCAACTTAACAATTTGTGCCAAATCTTGTTGCAATGTGATGTGATTGTAGATACAGAAATATCTCCCAGATAAGGTTACGTTTGTTAGTGATAACTCTTTCCTTCCCGTCCTCATTGCATAAAGCCAATTCACTGTGTGAGCTATCAACAAACCAGCTTTCTTCCTTCACACCCTGGAGGTTGTATACAGAAGTGATAGGGAGCTCATGAAAAACTAGATTATGTCCAGTTGTTGTTGCCTGTGGGTGGAATTACTGTGGACCTTGTTATAGTTTGGTTACAGAGAGCATTTTGAAGTGCCAGCCTTGGCATTCAATTATACAACTTTGTAATGTATGGCTCTCTCATGTTTTCCTCCAACAAGAGACAAATTAGCAGTCATATATGTGTGGATTTGTCAAGAACATCATACATTTTTAATACAGATCAGGACTTTTGCTTTGAGTTTTTTACGATATTGCTTTTCTTGTTGTTGCAGCAGCAGTAGCAGCAGCTGTCCTCTGTGCCTCATGCAGATACGTGTACGCTATAACAGGCCATCTGTCCAAAGAACGGGCCATACGTCCCATAACTAACACTGTGGAGTCATTCTCACACGTTCTGTATGTACACTACGCTGTAGGATGCCACAAGCAAATCAGTAAACAAAGAAAAAGTACCTAAAAAGTTATAAAAAAGTCCAATAATCTGAATTTTAGGCTTTAAAAACCTCATCCAGGCATTCATTAGGTCACCCCCAATCCGTTTTGGGGTTAGGGTTCCTATGTCTAAACTGATACAGAACAGATAGTGTTTCAGTGTTTACTAGGAGATGTTCTCTTTCAAATGAAGTCTCATAACATGCATATTGGTCTGAAAGTTTTGTCCAACCCAAAGCTACAAAATAGTTGTTGTAAGGTTAAAATACCTTTAAGATTCTCTATGGAAGACTCATATATACTTGTGTCCCAAGTTTTTGATGGAGTTACTATTTGTTGATTTCTGCTAACTCTATGTCTATGCTAATAACACACAGGACACCAGCTCCTGTATTCACACTGGGGGCATCACTGGTCTAGCCTTAGCACTGCCCACCACAGCACTAACAACTAGCTTTTCAATTGCCTTCATAATGGCCTCAAATTGCCTTTCACTTTCTTGATGAAATCTGCAGGAATACTAAAAGAAACAGCAGCTTGAAAAATAAACAACAGTAACTGTGCACTGCGTAAATGAATTATTTCCTTAAATTCCTTTTGTCCTCGGAGTTATTGACAAAGCTTTCATTGCATTAGTTTTAACTTAAACCCAAGTGTGAATACTAACATGTTTACTCTTGCTATAAACTGAAAATCTGCCTCTCAGAGTCTTTTGAAACTTCACATTCATCACAAACTTGCATCCAGGCGTAAAATGCTCATGAATGTTCTGTAGAGATGATACCACAGAGTTGTGAGACAGGGCCAGTCAGTATTAATCCAACTCTACAAAAATGAAAACAACATACTTCCCTGCTTTGAAAGTTGTTACTTGCCAATACTTTGAGAGGGAGAACTGATGGATGCAGTGGTTTCTCAAAGGCCAACAGTGGAAGATGTAACAGAATCAGCTCAAAGCTCAGGGTCTGGCTCTGCAAAGCGGCACCATAGTTTGTTTACTGACAGCAACGCAGAAATAAAAGCCTTTCAAATGAACTTTATGGATCATTTTGAGCTTCATCCTCTTCTACAATCTCAGTATAGTTCCAAATAATCAGTGGGTCCGATGTGACTGTTGGCCAGTTTTGTTCACAGTTACAAGGACCTGGGCTGTGCTGAATGCCTCTCCATCTGTTCCAGACTGAGTTGAGGCTCCGCAAACTGTGGCTTTCTAAACGACGCCCATCTGTTGCTACTCACCATCATCTCTCCTGATTACAACCCAGCAGGCACTCTGATGAATGTGAGGAACATGTCCTTGGGTTGTGGCTCCATTTTGTGTTTTGTTGAAAATGGCAAGCAGCAGGTGTTTTCTTGTGTCATGTCACAATGAAGCACTTCTGTACCCATGTTATAAATGTGCATCTGTCACTACTATAAAAGTTTCAGTGTATCAGAACACAGCCACAGCCAATTATTTATTAAAATTGTATTTCTTACTGCAAACAAAATAGCTTACCAGGGTTAAAAAATGAAGTGCCAGTTCCTCAAAAGTCCACTGGAGGATGGCCCCCAAATGGAGTCCATCCCCTTAAACCCCTGTGCTGAAATACATAACTTCTCAACAGACACAGAAATGCTTTTTTATGACAATTATACTGTATTTAACTTGTATAAATTGTAGTACGACTTACTGTTATACATAATAAAGGGCGCGGTTACTGTGAGTGTCAGGTAGATGCTTCGGCAATGAAATGAAATGGTTGATTTCCGGTCTCCTAAATGAGTTTGAACAGAAGGTTAAGACAGTAGACATTGTATGGATGGATGAAAGTAGATTAAATACAGTATAAACACCATAACAATAATACACAAATACTAGTATGTAGGTAATTAAAATTATTTTATCCTAGTTATTGGTTTTTTTATATTTTCTTTCTTGTCTTTACTTCCTCCAGTTGAGATTTGTGTTGCAGAGTCATCACTAAAACAGGCACGAGTCTCAATCAAAATCTATTTTCTCTTGATCTTCATATCTTAAAAATGTCATTGTAATTTCAGGATGTTCAGTAGATCTGGGTTGTGAAAATGGATCCAATAATTACTTGTGATGAAAGAACTGGTTGAAATCTGTAAATGACATTCACTTCTTCCATTGGAATATTTGACAGGTTTGATTGACAGATAGGATGGCTGTTGAATCGAAAAAGTCCTTATAGGTAGCTCTACTGTTGTTCTGGTCACAAAACAGCGACGAAACTAGGCCATAAGACGGAAGAAATATTGTGAAATATAGCCAGATTGTCGTGTATTAAGCAAAATAGTTTACCAATGGGAATAAGCATGTTTTAGTTGGAAAGATTTCTTAAAGTCTAAAAAATAAAAAAATAAAAAAAAACATTACAAATATCACATTCACAAACAATAAAACCATATAATATTAACAGAGTTACATTTGCATTATTAAATGAAAATAAATGCAAAATCAACAAACCTAAAGATGGCCTAAGACTTTTGAAGTTGCACTGACCAGACCATCAAAGGTTTTGTTTTGTTAAAAGTTTATGACTTATTTATTAAAGTACTTGGTCTCCTAGCTGTTAACATAGTCCACTAATTAGACCAGCCAGTGCCAATTACTGTGTTTATACATATAAAGTTGATATTACTGCTGCTAAATGTTTCATCTCTTCAGCTCCAGCCTCTTGACAGATATGGTCAAAAGCTCAGATGGAGTCTATGGTAGAAATCCAACTGTAGGTTTTCCAATAAAACCTTCCACTGGAGCTTATTGCTTACTCATGTTGTAAAAAGTGTGCCCCCCTCTTCTTAGATTCATTGAATAAAATATGAAAAATACACCATAAAATACATA
>JAPTYQ010000013.1:14217007-14235167 GCA_029814465.1 Ostorhinchus cyanosoma | reverse complement strand
AGATGAGCAGAACTTTATTAATCTTCTCATTGAAATTCAATTGACATATAACTCAAAACAAAGTAGATATTCCATTGTTTGCACACATAGTAACTGCTCAGCAGCAGAAGATGATGATTCTACTTTGGTAAAATAATTATAATGATATTTAATTCAGACTTGTGTCCTATAAAAGAGTCTGGGAGCTGTGTAATTACCTTTTTACCTTGTTGTCTTGTTGCATATGACACCACCCAACACTGAGTTGCAATATTCTGCAAAGGATACTTTGTTTCATATAAGATGGCAAAGTGCCAGGCCTTGAAAGCCTTATGCTGCTTGTTTTACCTTTCTGAAGCTAAGTGAAGTATTGAATGTCACTGCACTTTATGTTAACACATTTTCCTCCAGAGCACTCAAGGGCATGTTACTCCAGACAAACAGACAAGGAGAAGCTGTTTGGGTTTATTAGAGCCTGATTAAAAGAAGAACCTTGTTTGTTCAGCTAATTCTGAAGCAAATGTATCAAAAGTGACAACTGATACTGAGGCATTCACGATGACAAAGGACTGCATGTCCTTACAGAAGCCCATACATTGTCATGCCCTGAGGAACACTAACAAATGCTATTAGATAAGCATGTCAGCGCAGCCATAGATCATAAAGTGCCTTCTGCCACAGTGTGCAGTGTGATGCACGACAGAATGGTGGTGGCTAGGATGCAATCAGATGGCTGATTAGAGCTACAATAGCACACAGGGATGAGTGATCACGCTCATTTATTTATGCTTACAGGACATTAGACTGCATCTATTTCACCTCACTGCAGAGGCAGCAATTTGAGTCACATCTGCAAATGGAGAGCAGCTCCTGTTGAGTCTTCCCAGTAGAACAAGTTGATTAGAGCTCAGACTTAGACTGTGCATCTTTATGATATGTTTTAGATGTCTGTTCTTTCCATCATTATGTAGCACCACAAAACACACACATCGCCAAAGAAAGCCTCATTGTTTGCCTCCTAATGGCCAAGAAAAAGAAGGTGATATACTTTTGTGATGCAGATGCAGACTCCTCAGATAGAGATAGAGTTCAGGCTAAAAGCGACCCGTTATTGTGACGCGACTGAATGTTAAAAGAGACAATTAAATTGGCGCATGTCCGAGACAGCAGTAGGCAGAGTGATAATAAGGCAGCGCTTCGTCATTTGGGGGCGACAGCTGAAAGCTGTTATATCTGTGCTGCCAGGAGTCATGGCTGGGAACAATCACAGGGTGGACACCATTAATGTTTGATAGCGCTGATATTGTGCAGTTCTATTCATATATGCAGGAAATGGATGTGTAGGCAGTCTGATAGGTTTTGGTTGAATGCATATGCTCATCCTGTATTTCATGGGTCTGTCTGCCAGGGGAGAGATTGTCACTTTAGAAGAATTCAAATGATGCTTTCCTCTTCCAACTGTTTACATGCACAGCACAAGGTGGTCATGTGGTGAACCTACTGAGTGCATGCGTGTGCACTCTTCTTTCCTCGACAACTTTCTGACTCATTCCTTTTGTTTTATAGATGCAATCAGGACTAAGAGGTTGAGCCTTGGTGCCCCACGCAGCAACATCTCAGTTTCCACAGAGGACAAAGAGGAAGAACCAGACAGGAGGATGAAAAACAAGGAGCACGACATGCCTGGTGTACGTTATTTACACTGCAATATTCATCTGATTGACCCAAACCTTGCACTTATTTCTCAGTTATATTCTCAGCACAGTATCTTTGCAGAGTAGCCTAATATTATAGCCACATACAATGCTGCAGAAAGCCAATAAAAGGCTTTTTAATGCATACTGGACACCATAAAAACTTGTGAACACTGTAGCAGAAGTCGACTTTCCACAAGGATGTTTTTGCTGGAAAATGTCTTCAATAAATCCCGTCTCAATTCTTCTCTCACATTTATAGATTTGTTTGTTTGATTCTTTTTCTTCACATTCTTTATTGTTTATTTTCTGCACCACCAACAATACAATAGCTCTCATCTGAGTCCTTAGAACTGCTTCACGTCTGTGTATTAAAGTGAATTTGTGTTTTTTGCTCTTTTGAGCAGGAACGGGCCCTAAGGGTGTGTACATACTCAGGCAGCAGCAGTGATACTGAGACTGAACTGGAGGACTCGCCACAGAGAACTCTCATCCACCGAACAAAGAAGAATGACTCAGGTTTGTTTGAACTGTTGAATAATGAGTGCCCTTTTAGTCATTTTTTTCCATACCGCCCATATGGAAATGTAATAAAAGACATATCCTGGTTCAATTTGTCTGCACTTGTTGTCATTGTCTAATGAAAAATGCCAGTCAACACGGAGAGAGACAGCTCACTGAAAGTAAAAGGTGCACATTCTGGACTAAGAATGTAACAGTAAACTGAAGGAGATTAAATTAAATAAACACATGAATCATTTACATTTTTATTTGATTCAGGATATTTAATCTCTTACTTTTGGTGAACGTTGGAGGCTATTTGTAGAGTTGAGTCTGACTGATAAAAAGAGCTGATTTATCTTGAATTGACTTTATTGCTGCCTCTGTTGTCATTGACTATAATGACACTTAGCTATCCAGTCCTCCATCAACCTTCAACTTTATTTATCATTGTCTCTCTTTATGAGGCTGCATAAATATAAATAATTTTTTCTTGCCTGTGTAATGAAAACAAATGACAGGAGTGGTGAGTTAGAATGGGCTTACCATAAACACCAAATGTTCTGCTTGTTCAAACAATGTTTTGATGCAAAAGTGCTCATACATAATCTGCTCATTAGTCCAGTTCACAGGATGTACTCTGGTGGAATAATCCTGATCTTAGTTTGGCATATGATCTACTTTTCAAAGGGGTCATACAGATTGTGTCATTACAAATAGACATCTGTGACTTCTTACACAGTTAATGTTGATTTCTGTTTTTCACTGCAGAGCATTGCACTGACCTATGGATTTGTGTATTTATGTAGTTAGCACATGTTGCTCTACTAGTAAGTTTATTCCATCTGTTCAGGTTTAGTCAACATCAACCCGCAGAGTTTGTGTTATTTTTCTGCTGCTGAAGAAATTATCTAATATAAAATATAAGTCTGTCAACTGCAGGTCCAGCTTCTGAACTCCAACATGCAGGGAGTGTGATTTACACAGATGCCTTAGAATTGATTTAAAGTGAAAATGTGTCTGATTGATTATGAAACTCTGTAGGGACAAATTATGCCACCACAGTCTAGATAATTAATGATACACTGCAGCTGTATTTACCAGAAAACATCAACGAGTGTTATTTCATGTAGATTTTGCCAATTTTGAAGGATTTCAGTACAAAATTATCTAAAAATGCAGAGTTTCTAGTCAGATATGTCGTCACACACCTCCTAAGCATCTAGAAACCAGAGAAAAGTAGCAGAAAATTATAGTTTGGTCATAACTTACCCACATTTTACGAGAGATGAAAAATAGTTATTCAAAGTGTGGATTGTGATTCTACCTCAAAGTATCATCATGAATTTTTGGCTGGATCACCCAGCTCTGATTTTTAGCCATGTTTCCTCTTTGTTACATGAAAGATAGACAACCTCACAGCTGCAACTATGTGCAGAAAATGACAAATTTGAATGGATGTTTTAGACATTTTGATACCAAGACCTACTTCAACGTTTACAAATGTTCCACAAAACTAATGTGCGTTCTGACACTGTTTTGCATAGAAGCTACTGCTTCGTCTATAGTTTAACGCCACCCAAGACGAGTGTGATTCGTTCAAAGAAGTCCACCTGGTCAAATAACCCAGAGAGTTTTCTTTCTCCTATTCCACGATTGTAGTTGATTAAGCCAGAATGATCTTCAGCAGACTGACAACTGTAATAAAGTGTGGAGAAACCAATTCCTAATATGTTTGACATACAGCTTGTACATGTATGCTTGCACGTCATATGTGAATTCATTGAATTTGCGTGGGAGAACTCCATTAAAACTAATCCTCTATCCACAGTCGAGCAGAATGAGGAGACCCTGAAGAGAAGCAGCGTAGAGACGTCCTTGTCAATCATGGACTACTATCAACACGATGTGTTCTCACATCTGGAGGACAGCCGGAGGATTTCCCAATACAACTTGTTGCACAAAGAGTCGTCCCTAGATGGAAACGAAGGAGACAGACTCAGCGTGAGTATTAACACAGCCTGTTGTTTACAGCTTTACTGATGCTTTACAGGCATGCTGCTGATTCCTATCAAGCAGTTTATTGGTTTTTATATGCTGCCATGAAGCCAGGCAGCTCCCAGGTGTAGATGTCTGCTGCTTTAAAATATAGAGTATGTGTGTGTTTGTGTGAGGGCTTGAGATTGTCAATGAAACCTCCCAGTATAGAGACAAATACACTGGCAGAGGGTTTGCATAATTTTCTTTCCTTGCAGTAGAGGCATGAAGATGAATAAATTGAATTTTTACCATTCCTGCATGTCACAGACTTCAGCAAGGAGACTTTTCAGATGTGTTGCTGCAGTCCTGGTGGGCTGCAGTGTCAACAATACCTACTGAAATAATTCCTGCGGCTCTAAACTCGCCTGCCTTTTTCAAACGCCAAAGTGAAGGCTTTCTTTTTGTTCTGGTGGAATTGTTTGCAGATTTTCATAGAAAAAGCCATCTAATTGCTTTCGATCGGCTCGCCCTCTCATGTCAGCGGGTATTTGCCTACTAGTATTTAACCCAGCTGAATGACAAATGAGGATCAGAGACCATGAAATGGCCTCCAGCCTGCATGGCCCAGCTCTGTGGGACAGTGAAACTCTGCCGCCCCAGTACCCACCATGACACAAAAATCCATATTTTGAAAAAAAAAAAAAAAAAAGAACCTGACTCAACACAAGTTTGAAAAACAGTCAGTTTATAGAGTATGTTTTTGATTATTGACCTCTGGTGTCACTTTGGATTTCAACAGCAGTGCAGGATTAATCCATTTAAAAGACACTTCACCTATGAATAAGACTGGAAAAAAGACAATATAAGGTGAGGGCTTCACTTGTTACTATGCTGAAGTGTCCTTGAGCACAATATCGAATCACTCTAAGCACTAAGGCCAGTATCTGTAGATGACTCTATAACCTGACCTCGCTCTGAGGCTGGTTTGGTCAAAAAGAGAATTTCAATCAAGTATTATCGTGCCGTGAGAGTCTAACAAAGCAGTGTTCGGCACTTGAACTCAAAGTGGAATTTGTGTGAAAGCAGAATTTGGATTTTTGATCTAACTCCCAGCGGAGAGTCAGCTCATCGAACGGAAGGGCTGCTGTGCAACCAAGCTGCAAGCATAACTCCATTAACTGACATGTACGACACGCAACACAACAAACTGAGCTCTGTTTGTCTCATCCTTAAACCTGTCAGTCATTTAATTGGATGCACAAGGCTACATTTCTGTGGGTGGCAGCAGACTAGCCCTGTGCTTACAGGGAATACACCAAAAAATGAGAGGTCAGGAGTTCAATTCCCTCCAGAGCATGGCCTCCCATCCTGTCCTGTCAAAATATTAGGAGCCAAGCAGTGATGGGGAAACTGCATTTGTCAGTTGTTGAGCTCTCCTCAAGGAGCTTCCACAGCAGTTTTCTATGGTAGCAATAGTACATCGTTCATTTGCAGTTTAACATTTTACGTAAAAAATACACAGTCTGGCCAAAAAAAGTCCCAACGTGGATTAAAATAAGCAAATATTTAAGAGCAGCAGGTGTAATTTCTCCAGAGCTAAAAGGTCATGTGGTCTGATAAGTCCAGATTGTCATCAAAGCTAAGGTTTGTCCAAGAAAATAATTAGATGTGTGATTTTTTGCAAAGCTTTGTTTATGTAATCAGTTCTATAGAATAAGACAATATAGTAAAATATAATAAAATTCAGCTATTCATTAAAGTATCTTGAACATTACAGTGCTGTTTACGTTGTGATGCATCAGTAAAAATAATACTGATGTATCCTGATCAAGCGACAACCAACATTAGAATAAAGCCAAAACCATAATTACCAAAATCTAACCTCTGTCACCAAAAGTCAGTCAGTCCCATTAGACTCACATGTTAAAATGTCAGACTTTACAGCAGAAATAAACACTTATGGTCTCTATACTGTAGGTAATTTGCTCACTCATGACATCTGTTCATTAGGTGATTTGTTATATAACTAGACTGTTTAGACCACATTAAGACTTACATTATGCATAAATAAGAGTCTGTCTGCACTGAATGACAAGTGGGTGAGTGCTGTCCAGGTCTGCCCTGTTTAATTGACTGTTTACTTGACTGCTGAGTCAGCCTTCCAGAGCTACTGTTTATTTATTATTCATAATTTATCCTCTAGTATATTTGTAGATTGGATGTTACACTGAAATGACTGTCAAAAGTTCTACACCAATTTTTATTAATTTTCTGTGTAGTTAACATAAGCAGTCTGATAGTATATCTTTCCCACTGCCACTATGAGCTTGACTCATCTCAACTTGGCATGGATTGTTTAGTGTGGCCAGCTGTGCAAAAGTGGCAATGAGCAAGGCAGCAAAGGGCAAGGATGCAACTTTAAACTGTAATTTATCATTTTCTTTATGACATATTATTTTAACATTTTTTAGTTGAGAATATAGATGTTTGCACTTCCAATCTGTGGTCCATTTATCAAAATAGACACAACTTGAAAATATACAGCAACATTTTCAGAGATTTCCCACTAGCGTAGCATCCACTATCCCCCACTCCACTCTCTTCAAAGTGAACTAAGAGGTGACATGGTGGCTACACTCACTTCTTTTATACAGTGTGATACTGACATTTACTGTGTGCAAGTTACTTGAAACTTTTCTGAAACAAGTTTGTAACTAACCAGTGCTGAAAAAACACTTCATCCGTACAGAAATTAAGTCAAAATAAGCTTATTTGCATTTATTTGCATGACAAGTGGACTGAAAGAATTAGAAGGATTTTCTACATGGCTTTTTGTAAAACAAATCTTATTTGCAAAGAAAATAAAACTTAGGCTGTTGTTTTTACAAGCAAATAATGCATTGCAGCATGAGCATATATTTCTCCTCTTTCTGTGTTATTAAACGATGATGCGCTTTCCACCTTCGCCAAAGATGATATTAATTTTGACAAAACCCTTATTCTTAAGCTACGAACCACCCGTTATGATGGATGACTACTGTTGAACCCATTTACCCTACATTATTCTTTTGAAAAAAGACAATCCATCTTGCCGTCGTCACCTCCTCACCCTTCATAGTGCGTGTCCGTACCTGAGTGGCCACTTTGCTTTGTTGTGGCTCGGGAGCTTTTTGACTCAGGAGACATTGTCTTTGGCGGCAGTTTGGGGAAGTTTGGTAGCTGGTAGCAGCCCTGTGTCAGAGCTCTGTGATTTAAGAGCCTTTAATAACCTTTCACAAACACTCAGGAGAGTGATGTAAAGCTCAGCGGCTCCCATCAGAGCCCTCACAGCCTGCGCTGGCCTCCCATTCATCATCCTGACAGCACCTGACAGCCCTGCTAACGGCACCCCCCGCCCCCTTTTCCTCCTATCCTCTCCTTCCTCCAAGTCTCTCTTTCTCCCACGTATGTCTTGTCTTCTTCCAGTCTTGCCTCTTTGTATTTCTGTCTCCCTCAAACAACTCTCTTCATCTGGTCCTCTCAGCTGACTTCTGTTGCTTTTGTTCTCGACACCTTCCCCCTTGCACTTTCATTTGATTTTTCATTCAATCCATTTCCAGAAGTAACTTTTCATTTTTCTTCTTAACACTAACATACTTTCTTTCCATGAAGGAGAAAGAAAATGTCACAGGAACATGGCCAATGTAGGGATTTTTCTGGCATTTATGTGACTTGCATCCAGAAGTAGTATACACCATATCAGAATGCTCAGCATCTCTGCAAGCATCGGGCAGCATGTTACCTGGAGGAATGATTACATGGGAGGGAAAAGAAACATTTCAGTTGACATGTAATTTGAATCGGGGCCAGTGGACAACCAAAAAGTCTTTCTATGTAAAAATACAAATCAACAGCAGGAATGTGCACTTCTCTTGAGTTGCTGTCAGACTGATAGCATCCCTAGCTGTAGTTATATTGGAAACTGCCATTGTGCTCCCCCATAATGGTCTGAGACCATACATATTGTCGAGGTAATAAACAGTGTCACGCCATGTAAAATTATGCATCTGCATGGTTTTTCATATAATTTGACTGAGTGATATGATATAACCACAAACAAACTTCCTGTTCCCTTCTAGAACAAACTAATGCTATATGATGGCATCATATGCTCTATAAAGAAAGTGAATGTAGGCACCTTGACATGACCTAGTGAATTACAATCAGATCACTTTATTGTCATTCAGGCAAATTACAGCAAAGATGCGCTGCAGAACGGAATGATGATGCAAGGTCAACACTAAAAACACATATTATGTAAAAACCTGTTTTTGTTGTGAGCCCGTACAGCTGCAGCCAGCCAGGGCACCGCCATTAGTAGTTGGTGAACTGTGGTTTTGCATTTTGGTCATTACAATCTTTGGAGTGAGGAAGTGACTGTATTTAGACATGAGAGAGGAGCTCAAGAAGCAGTGACAACAACGTGACATTTTCTCACCTGAACAATTTACTTTTAAGAGCTCTTTAATGACTGTTTAGCAGCAGTTAGCATCTCCACAGACCAATTTCAGATCCCTTAACCAGAGTAATGAATAACCCAAGAAGAACACAGTCATTTACTAGTCAGATAAACACATGAAAAAGCTATGAGTGATGTACTTAATGACCAGTCGCTGATGGGCAGCGATTGGTTAAACATGGTGGTTAGTGCTATTACCTCACAACAAATGGGTTAAATCCGAGCATTGAGCAGATTTCTGCCATGAAAAGCATGTATGAAAAGCATGTATGCTAGGGCAAAATCATATATGAGTTTAATTTATATGTAAGTAGTTACATGATGACACAAAAAATCTAGCTTTTGACATAATCTAATGGTAGTGGTTTTAGGTTCGTCTGATTCATGCTATATAGTAACACTGTGAGCGAATGTCAAACTCACCAAGATAACACGAACATGAACTTACTGAGAGTATTGACCACACTGCTGACCAGGAAATGTTATGATACCACTTGACAATGTTAACATATATACTTCTATTTGAGTGTCAACTTTGCTTTACATAACACACTATTCAGCATTTGCTTACCATTCAATACATGACCAAACTGATAAATTAGCTAAAGTAAGTACTGATATATTTCATGGAACATTTGTATTACAGCATTCTTTGACAGTCGTGTTAGTGCATCGATCCGTGTTCACCCATAGTACTGAATCAGGAAAAATGTTTTATTCAATAAACAGAACTTCTGTAAGTCTGATTCAGCAGGTAAGGTAGCTGTTAATCAAAGCCTCCACAACAGTCAAGCCAACATCTTGTCTCCTGTAAAAATCAGTTGAGGTGTCAGATGTAGATAGGTTCTTTTTAGAATCAGTTGTACACATCAACATTCTTCCACACTGGCTTCAATTCAGTGCCTTAGTTCTTGCCCCTTAGGTAATTCATATTAAAGCAAACAAAATTTAACTATGTTTTACCATTTGCACAAGTCAAAACATCAAAGAGAGGAGGGAATACATTTCAGTGGGGCAAAACAGAAAATATGTCTCACTCCTGACACAATAAAAGAGCAGATCCTCTGAATTTCAGCTTAGACATCCCATTACTGACATGTGCTGCAGAACCAATTGCCGATCCAACCCCCTTGTGTTGTTCAAAGGGCCTTTCACTGTGAGATGTCTGCCGGCAGCCTCTGTTCTGTGTGCAGCCATCACTCTGGCTGAACCTGCAGGTGGTACAGAGACCTGCGCCTGCAAGTTTCGATCTGCCAGTAATTGTGTTCCTCCAAAATCAAATGCAATCAGCGATAAGACAACCGTTCCCCTTTCTCTCATCTTGTTTCCGACCATGAGAAGATACAGAGAGGGGTTAGCCGAGGGAGTCGGGACCTGAGGACTGTTCTTCACTGTCACACAGCCTCTCCTAATCTGATCCCCATCATGTCATGGATTCTTTCTGTTCCCAAAGTCATTTGACGATTTATACGGCTGACAATAATTTGACATAAAAACAGCGACACTGTGAACGTCAGAGTGTGGGTGTTGAAATTCTAAAGGTCTAATCTTCATTCAACACCTGTGCTTAATTTGGACTCTGCATAGACAAAAAACAACTCCTATTTGAGTCAGTTGTCACCTTTGGGTAGTTCTGCACATTTTTCTCTAACATTTCTTTTTATTCTGTCTATTTTTCTTTAAGTTTGCTGTGATTGCACTTGCAGAGAAAGGTCACAGCAGTACACATTAATGGAGCTCAGTGGGATTTCTGGGTATAAAGTTGATCTGGTATCCAGAAATCCAAACATTCTGCTCAGCTTCCTTTTGTAAAGGGTTCAACTTGTTAAGTTTTAAAGAAAATGGTAATAATGCATACATATATATATATATGCACAAATCATAAATCACGTAACTTAATAGTTTTTTGTAGATGCTTTACCTAATATGGCCTTAGTTTCAAAAACTTTAATTATTTATCTGTCAAAACCCACAAGAAAACAGACTTTAATGATGTCTGAGAGAAAAAAAAGTGATATTTAATGTTAAAAAAACCCTCTCTGGCTGTTGTGTAGTTCTTTTACAAGACTGATCATTCTCATAGTCGTCCCTCTGGGCTCTGAATCGGCTGATTTCATTGCACCCCCCCCATAATGCTGTAGTGTATACCTGGGGACGGCAGGTGAATGAAATTAACCAGCTGGTGGGAGAGGAAACCAACAAGGCTTCAGGCCCGCAAGGATTACGACTGAGAACTATCACTATTATTTTGAACCCTGTCCACCTACGCATGCGGCATAATGTGGATCTACATGCTCAACCTCACACTGCTTCATTTTGAGAACGTATTATCTGAGAAAAGTCAGTAATTCAAATGCAGACCAAAAGTATTACAACTTCCATCTTTACATGACCCTTAGACAACTGTTTTGTCTTTCACCTACTGAAACCCTGTTTTTATCGTATTTTCAAACATCTAGTTAATTTCCTCCCTTGTGCATGATGTGTAAACTTTAGGAGCATGTGAAGAAATTTAGAGGCACAATGTAAATGTATCAGGTGTTTTTAGATGTGTCCATGGTGCATCTCTATAAAAAAAAAAAAAAAAAAAAAAGTTGTTTTGAAGTGTATTTTGCAGGAACGGTCTGACTTAATGTCTTTAAATTAAGCACCAATGTTTACTCTGTTCTAATGTTCATGGTCAGATATCCTCCATTTACAGAGATTCTGTGCAAATCACTAATCTTATGAAACAGTTCACTTCCTGTCTCCTAAGTGCGGATGGTCGCAGGGGCTTAGAATGTCATTTTAATCCGTTTTTTTCTTACAAGATGTTCTTACTAAGACCGAGGCTTCAAACAAAACTCATTTTCTCCATGTTCAGTAAATATGTTCCTCGTGGAACATCCGTACAGTATTTACTTTGTCAATTCCTGGCTGAAGAACTTGGTCAAAATCCCAATAGTCACTAGTATAGACTGTCACTGAGAGAACTACATGAGCCTATTATTATGCACTGGAAGTATACGCATCTGATTTAATGTTATGTTTTTGTTTCTTAATATTCTTTTATAATTCTGTTAAGTCTGCTCAATCAGTTAAGACAACACAGTTAAACTCAAATCTTCTAGAATCAACATTACTTAGTAAATACTTTGTGTTCGTTGTTCGCCAACTTTGACTTTCTATCAAACGCAGTGTGGTTTCATTCTTTTTTTGTTGAAGAAATGTAGAAAGAAGACGGCTGTTTGTATGGAGAGTCGATCGCATTGTTTAATTCTGCAACATTGGTTGAATGCAACAACTGCCTCATTATTGTAGTGTTATTGACCTTTTTGTTAAAAATAAAGAATACAAGCTGCATAGAATGAACTTAATTATACTTTAGTATTCTTGACCCATTAGTTCATTTTTGTTTGGTTGTACACAAGCATGAAAATGGAGCAAGCTAATCTAAAATGCAGCACCAAAAGCCCAATGAGAATGTTTCCTCACCTCACTGACCAGGTCTTGTTGAGATAAACATTAAGTAAAAAAGTAACTTTGCATTATGCAGCAGCCTTGCATTATAAATGTGAGGACAAATACAAGAGATGGTAAAGTCCAGACAATATGCTGCTAACTTTATGCCTCAACAAACTTCAGAAATCAAACAAACCAGGGTTACCCTCTCCACCAGAATGATGATTTTCTTGTGCTTTAACAACACAGCTGAGTTATTGTATAGATTTGTGCAATGAGTTTCCATGGGGAGAAACACGTCCTTGCAGAATGCTAAATGGTCCAGGTTTGGAGGGTCCCTAGAGGTTGCTCGGACCCTCCAGCTATTCCTTTGTGTACTTATCCCTGCAAAAACTGCTCTGTTCTGCCTCCAGGATAGATTTGAAGCCACAGAGTTTAGTTTCCTGCCTCTGAGGAGAGTTTTTGATGCTGATTGCTACAGCAACTGGCATCCTAAAGTGCCCTTAGAGACAGCAGAATCATGTAGAATACTTAAATGGCTGGCTTACCATAAACAACTGGTTATTTTTAAGTCTGTGCGCTGTTATGTTTTTCACTCCTCGTTGATCATTAGTAGCGCTGGTGGCTATGAAAAAGATGCTGGTCAATGCAGATTTACAAACTTTTCTTGTTAGGTTTGATCCTATCAACCAGCTTAGTGTTGTGTACGCTTGAAAACTACTGGGCTTTGCATTTATCAGTTTTGAGAATTAGTACATTTTATGTTAATAAACTAGTTTAGCCTCTAACCTCTTCATAGGTCCTTTGAACTTTTGCCAGGGGTTAAAACAGAAGAAGTCTATGGTAAAAATGCATTTATTACATTTTATTTGAAAGGGAACATCTTGTTTCAGTGTTTAGAAAACAGCCTAAACTATATCTGTTCCAACATGACTGAAATCAACCCTTAAATACAATGCAGTCCTCATGGGTGACAAATGCATCTTGTTTACTAATGCGTTGGTTGTTTTAATGTTCAAGTTCCATGGGTTACTTAAAATGCGATTTGCAACAGAAGAAGCATAAGATCCAAGTGCATCATTTAGAGATCTGCAAGGGAACAAATTGTAGTTTCTCTGTAGTCTTACATAACCGGACCTACTGTATCCCCATATTTTGTTGGAGGAGTTCCAGTGCCTGATATAGGTCTGGCACTCTCCCCTGCTGTTCTGGAGTATGGGTAGCAACTCTTTGAGCTACTTTGTAATTAAGTGAAACACACTTGTCTTGGACGCGCTGAGTTCAGGGTATAGTGATGTTACCTCAGCAAAGTAATGTTTGGAGGGAAGTTGTTTTGGTTGTACTTCCACACAAGAGAGCGCACTGTGGTTTTGGAAGGACTAAATCTTTACTCTCAGATGTTGTTTGGCCACTTTACGACCAGTGAGGAGGGTACCAACGCTACCATTTCAGTCACCTTTAATCCAGCAGAGTACATCCTGTAAATCAGACAAATAGTTTCTGTGTTTAAACCACATCAGACCACATATAAGTAAAGTGTGACAAAGCTGTGCTGTTGATCTGTAGAAGAGGCGACGGCATATAATTAACAAACTTAATATCTATGAATGTGTTTTTTGTTAACTGTGACTTTGCTAGCCAGTTTACCAAACTTTAGATAAAAAAGGTAAATCCTCACCACCGGTGTCCCACACACTGTGCTTCTTTCAGCATCAGCAAGGCCATTTTCAGGGCCAAATAGAACCACGTGTCCAGTAAGAGCTCTGAGAGGCTGCTGTGTTGAATGAATGAGACATTCTGCTGTGGTACGCTCTCCTCAATACCATATTTTATGACGGCCTGTTTTTATTAGATGCTACTCATTTAGAGCTGATGTTGATCTCTTTTAAAATATCTGTTAGAAGTCAGAATGGAAGTAATTTAACCCCAGATTTACATGATAATTTTTTGGTTAGCTATACCACCTGTCATAGACCTTTTGACTCATGAGCAGGTGTAATGACTTCAACTCGCAGCATCTGTATTCCACGTAGAAACATCAGTTCCAGTGTTTTCATTGGTGCATGTTGTCTCACAGGCTTTGTGCAACATTTAACAGGAACAGACCCATCATCGTTGTTACTACAGCCACCTGTGTGTTTCCTGCTGAGACCAGCAAAAACACCTGCTGTGAAAAAGGTTGCGTCAGGTCATGTTTTATGTATTCTGAAGTTTGGGATTTGCTGAAGGACTCCTCCATTGCTGAAGCTGGTTTAGTCAAAAACTTTTTTGTTGCCAAATCAGAAATTGTGGTTGACAGTGCTAGAGAGTTGGCTCATAATAAAAGGCAAAGGTAGATTTTATTTCTTTATTGTAAACCCTGTTTGGTTATAGATTTTAATGTCTTGAAAACTAACAACTGGTCGTACTTTACCAGTATAGTTTTTTGTGGACATGTGACTTTTTTGTTGCAATTTCTTGTTGCATACATATTGTCAATTTGATCACTGTTTGGTTGAACTAGTGTTTCCACTTTTCCATTTTCTTTTACTTCTGCTTAACATTGGACATGGTGACATTTGATTGTAAATAACAGTATAGAAAGACTTGGTAACTGCACTTAAGTAGCTTTTCATGTGTCTAATCTATATTAAATATTTATTTTTCTGACTTTTTATTTTTACCCCCTACATTTTAACACAAAATATCTGTTTTTCCCACTTCTCACATTTTCTAAACTTTAATTTTAATGCCTTTGAGGGTATTTTGCATCATTGCTCACCATCCCACCATTATGACAGTTTTTTACCCTCGGTACCACTACAGGGTATTGTCATCAGTTCGTCGTCCGTCCGTCTGTCTGTTCGTATGTGTAAATCCTTTGACATGGACTGAAAGCCGAGGGTTTTCAAATGCAGGCACCTTATGTTTTTACCTAAATGCATAGAAAAGGTGGTTATTAAATAATGTAAAAGACATAACAAGTACCCTTTGTCATTCTTACTGCAGTAAAGAAGTTGTATTGCTGCTGTACTTTTATCACATATGCTGTACCTCTACTGGAGTAAAGAATGTGTGGACTTTTGCTAGACTCTGCAACATCTTCATAAGTATATTTTAACTGTCAGGACTGCAGACCCATCGACTGTAATCACTAGTGCTTGTCAGATAAAACTGCTCCTGCTAATTGAAGTGGTGGCAACAGAGAGCAGCTTCTGTTCCCCTTTAAATGTAACATTTCCCCTGAGTGACATGTTCCTTACTATGCTAATCTATGACATATTATTACACATCGTACAAGTGAAATAATACAATGTATTATACACTTAATAGAAGTAGAAAAAATGCCCAGAGAGTGTTGCATCCCAACACCCAAGACATACATTTGGTCCTTGAGCGTGATAAAAAATCTCAATATAGATCACTGTCATGCTCTCTAGTGGAATCAGTCTTATTGCTTTGCAGCACAGTGCTGTAAACAAGAAGAGTTACATGCTGCAGTGTCAAGCCTGTATTCATTGTATACCTGTCAAACCAGCAGAAGTGAGAGTGGAAAAACATACACAAGCACAATGACAAGCCCTGAAAGAGATACAACATTGTACGGTTTACACGGTGAGTTGTGATGCATCTATTCAAAGTAAAATGTTTTGCTCTTGTTTTCTCTACAGAAGGAGATCCCCCTGGAGAAGACGCCCATCGGTGCAAACCAGCCGGGCTCCCTCGACTTCTCCTTGGAGTCCCTGAACAAGCTGAACCACAGCAGCTCGAGCAGCGGTAGCCTGTATCCGGACGCCGCTTTAGACGGACACAGGGGCGGCTCTGACCCCGGGAGCAAGAGCGGAGAGGACTGCTGTAAGGCTGACAAGCCCTGCCCCGCCGGCCTCTCCGCAAAGCCTGGGGCCGATCAAGCTGGTTCCCTCAGTGACTCACTCTACGACAGCTTCTCCTCCTGCACCAGTCAGGGCTCCAATGACGTGTAGGGCTGTAGCGCTCAAGTCCAGTTCAGACAACTCTTCTGAGTCCTTGCACTTGTTGTGTCCTTGGGCAACTTTTCCTGCCCATTCAAAAACAGAGGGTTAACCTGCAGCTGCTGGAGTCCTGCAGTTTCATGGTTTATAAATGCTTCTTTTTTATGAATGCATTCATTGGTTGGATGTTCAAGGGTACAGTAGACCTTTAAGCCACATTTCCACCAGAGAACCTTTTTTCCCCATAAACCAGCAACCTTTGGAAAAGCTCAAACTTTTTATCATCCCTCAAAAACAGTTCCTATTCAGGGAGTAGAACTTTATGATACTTCGGGAATTTTCTTGGAGGGTGTTTGCAACGTTGAACATCTATGATCGGTCAGTTCTTGTAGAATTTTCAGCTCCTGTTTTTAAATTACAACATTTATCATTTTCATGGATGACTAAGCTAAAGTTCCTGAAAACAGACAAAATGTGAGGCCAAAACAATCGCATGTACTAGACTTCATTTAAATGCCGAAACACAACCTAAACCACATCAGTTCAACTATTGCTCCAATGTGGCGCTAACACCATTGACCGTTACTTTTACATTTTACTATGAGGTTATAGGATCAAAAATATGATCGATGGGACGGCGATGAAGTACAAAAATTACTTGGAAGAAAACACAGTTGTTGCTGGCATATTTACCCAGTTTTTAGGGGTCTTTGGACCATACCAGAAATCCAGACATCAACTATCTGAAGGAGCCTTTTAGTTCCTAGAAGTGGTTTTCCAGGACTAAGTGTTCCAGGTGCTTTGATACTTTGGTTGGAAACATGGCTTTAGGTTGAATCTGCATGTAATTTAGCCTCCTGAACATCCAACCCCCCCCCTTAATTTGGATCCCAGTGAAAAACCTAAGGTCTGTCTGTTCTGTTTGACGTTATTTGGTCCTCGGACTCGACTAACAGCCCTGCCCTCTCTACATGCAACACAAAGCACTTAGTGGAGCTGGTGACACCAGGACAAGCCTTCACCAAAACTCCAAACTTGAACTTTTAACAGCTTGACTCTGGTGGACAGCAATACAAATGTCGTCTCGCTGCAATTCCCTTCGCTGAGGATCTTCTTATCATTGCACTGTAACTAATACTGTACAAAATTTGAACAGAGTGTATAAAGTGAGCAGTGATAAGTAGATGGACAGAGGTGGTTATACTCTGAAACTACAATGTGGCTCTGATGGCATTCCTGGTAACTGGGAAATTAATTTTCAACTCAAGCTCTCATTTCTTGTTATGCTGCTAAGTCTTTTTTTTTTCGTCAAAGTTGCCCAAAAACATAACACCTGGTTTAAGATTTTCTTTTTTTATATCTTTAATGCAACTCAAGCCATCCCAGTTGCCAGGGGAAAAAGTTGCCATTGTATGTTCCTGCAAACCATTGATGCGTCATTGAAGGATTCAGTATTCCTCAGCAGACAGGTGGTGGGTGGTCGTGGACTTTACTTTCTTTTTAAGCAAGAAAATCTCTATCCACAAAATGTTGGTATGAAACACGTTTTTGGATCAAAAACACATCCATGGTTTGCAGGACTGCGAACTATTTTTCCTGGTAACTGCGGTGGACTCACATCAGGATGTACTTTTTTTTTTTTTGCTGTAAAACTTTACATCTGTGGTCTTTTGAGCAGATCTGCAGCCAATAATGGCATAAAAAGGCAAATGTTTTAAAAACTGTGTATCATATGGTTAAAAAAAAAAATCACCACTCTGCAAAAAAAAAAAAAACAACAAGCTTCAAATCATCTGAAGGTGTCGACTGAGGTGAGGCGTATGGGTACGTTAACGTTGGTACGCCAGTGACTTTTTCAGCTTGAACCCACCCAGCGACATTTTCAGTAGCTCAGGGAACATACTGGACTAAGTGTAGATTGTAAGAATCTCAGCATCAGGAATTTATTTTCAAACACACACAAAAAAAAAACAGTCAAATTAACCTTTTGCTTTTGTGTTTTTAATGTAAAAACCCAAATGGTTGTAGTCTCATGTAGCAAAGTATCCCTGAACTCTCCAAACCTCAGTTTTCCTTTCATGGTTGTATATTATGTGTGTGTGTGTGTGTGTATGTGT
>JAPTYQ010000013.1:14118626-14138431 GCA_029814465.1 Ostorhinchus cyanosoma | reverse complement strand
TGGAGCTGAGAGCGTGGAGGTGATTGACTGACACCCATCAAACAGCTAAGAGCTAACCTGGAAATAACAGAGGTTGACAGGTTAAAGCTAAGGCGCGCTGTTAGCCGGCTAAAAACCGCAGTTGCAACTCCTCTGCCCTCTATCTGCCACATATCGCTGCAGAACATTTTAAATCAGTAAGGGATAAAAAATGCAGCAAGTCGGGGCGGGAGCTGTAGAACGAGCCCGGAGCCCGGAACAAGCCAGAGAAACAACTGCTCAGACAGAAAACTAGAGAGTAACGAGAGCAGCTACGTTTGTGCCAAATTACAGGAAATGTTAGAAAAATAAATGCGATAGCAGAGCAAGCCATATTTGTCCAATAAATGCACAAAAAATATGGCCGAAATGGATTAACGTGAGGCTGAGGTCTTCCCTGGAGCTAGCCACTAGCCACCTGCGCTAGCACTGGCAGCACATCTGACACCTGTCAATCAAAATGACCCGCCCCTAATTATGCGTAATTTCAAGATAAAGTAACATCTAAATGGATGATTTATAAAAAAAAAAAAGTCACCCCCTCAGAGCTGTCATGAAGGTAAACGACCTATTAAACCTAAAATGATTTTTTTGAACCAGGCTGTAAACACGTTTATTTCTGCTGTGAAGTTGGCCTTTTTAATATGGAAGTCTATGGGGATTGACTCCCTTTTGGAGCCAGCCCCTAGCTGATGATGAGTGAACTGCAATTTTTGTCACTTCCGGGTTTGCTTCACTTCAGTCAGGCAGAGTTTGCTGCTTGATATTAATTAAGAACGGCACCCTCTGGTGGATTGATTGAGAAATGCTCATTCCAACACACTGGACACATGGAAGTATGAAGGCAGTGTCACATGACAATGTTTAAAATGGATGTACCCATTTACATACATAGAGCGAGCATAAATGAGCCTTAAAGATCAGTGTGTGAAAAAAGTGACCTGGTCCAGTACTTTTGACCACACCCAAAAAGGGCATTCATACTTCTGTGAGTTGAAGTAGATTTAACAAAGATTAGATCCATAGTTCTATCCATATACGGTATGGTATAATTTCTTTCTGTAAGATTATACCTGCATAATTTACAGAGTGAACAAATGGACATTTAAAATGAAATGTACTTCAGCACTGGGAAAAAAAAAACCTGCCTGAAAAATAACCAACAAATATTAGTATGTAAGGAAATGAAGCACTAAACTGTGGAAATGGGTTCCTGCCACAATCAGGAACAAAAAAAGCCATATCACATGATGCAATTTCTATAAAAACAGTTAGATAGTAAGAGAATATTCTCATTGTGTTTTGGCATTGTGTTTCCAAAACGTGTTCTTTAAGGTGAGAGAACAAGTTTGCACACATGTAATTAGCATGCAAATTCTCCGTCTGATAATTCTTACACTACATTTGTAAGCTTCATACATTCCTTCTCTGTCCCCAACACAAATACAGTACGAAAATGATACATTGTGTTATTAATACGATGGGTAAGATTAGAAACAATTAACAAATTATACAAAGTGAACAGTACAAGCTACACCATTATCAAAATGAATACAAGAATGTGTTTTAAATGTACACATCTGAAATGCTGTATAGATCTGTTAAGTCAGTGCGTGTAAACTAAAATTAACCAGAAATGTGTTAAATACTTGAAATAATAAAATGTAGCTAACTCAGCTAAAATACTTTAAATTAAATATGAGACTTTAAGATGTTTGTTTTAACACTGAGATATTATGGCATTGGTGTTTGGGTGAAATTTTGATCACATCTATTTCCAATAAAAGTTTCTAAAACACCTCAAATGCATATTGTGCTCGAGGGTAGGCAGGATTCAGTGCAAAAATGAGGCCCATAAGTAGAGCACATGTCTACGCCACAATTTCATAAACAGTAAGTACCTCTGTGCCTTCGCGAATGATGGCTACTGATGTGTTTTGTAGAGATTCTTCATTTAAACCGCTAACAACCAGGCTCTTCATCATGTGTCGTGTTTGAGATCCATCACTGGAGTATCCTGGCTCAACACAAAAAGTACAATAATTACCTTTACTGATTAAATCAATGAGTAGGTTATTATGACCGCTTATTGGTATAAAATGGTATGTTTTGTCTGGAATGGTTTGCAATAACTCTAATGTATAATTTAACTAAATATTAAAAATACTTTCCATGCAAGTTTTGAGGAGCGCCTCTTCTTTTTCTTCAAAGTCCAGCCTTAGACTTCAGAGGGACAGTTCATGTCTTGTCTCAATACTTTGTTTCTATAAAAAGATGAACGTGTTCAGAGTGAGCAAAAAGCTTTTGCTCCCTTCACGCCAGCTAAGGGATGAGGTTACGTTTTCACTGATCGTTGTTTTCTTATCTATTCACGGATTTGTTTGATATTGAATAGGGTTACTGAAAAATACTGAATGGATCTGAAAAATAATTTCAACATAAGTAGGAAATAGGCCAAGGAAGAAGTGATTAGTTTTTGGTGGAGATCTGATAGAGGATAACAGTCCCCCCTGCCTTGACAAAGGTCTATGCTTTCTGGTTTAAACACTAGTCTCTATATTAATTTATATCCAGTTCTTCACCCTTCAAATTCCTACGGCCAATTTGGTCTTTAACTTGACAATTTGGTGTGAACACAATAGTGTCAATGCGCTTAGGTGAAACGTGCCAGTGTCGCAGCGATGTTAGGTTAAAAAAAAAGAGAAAAAAAAGGAAAAAAAGCTTCATGTAGTCAAAACCAACTGCAAGTGGCATTGGAAACAATAAAATGTACTCACTATCATACTGCAGTGTACTTACTGTGGCAAAACAATGCACATACAGCTGAGATTAGAAGTGAACCTTTGTCTGAAATGGTCATCAGTAACTTATTTTGTATAATTCATATAAAATTTATGATTACAGCTGAGGCTGGCCATGGGAAGGTTAACATCTAGGTCAAAAAATACATTTAAAATCACCTTTTGAAGACATATATTTTTAAAGTACATTATTTCTAATGTCCAGTTGTTCTAATGTTTTATTTTTTAGAAGAAGGTTTTAAAAATACTTAGATGGCATTATATTCAGCATAAATAAATTTATTCTATCATTTTGCTTTTATATTTGTCTATACGATACTGTTTTTAATTGTACAGCTCTTTCTGTCTTTAATCTATTCTTGTATTTTATTCTTTTGTTTTGGTTTTTCATTCTTCTGTACAGAACTTTGGTCCACTGAGGTTGTTTTAAAGTGCTTTACAAAATAAATAGAGAGAGAAAGCTTAATTATTAATCTTCCTCTGTAAGTAGCTTTGGAAAAAAGCATCTGCCAAATGCATAAATGTAAATGTAAATCAATTTATGTTTGCAGTCTTTTCCGTCAGTTCTATTCAAAGCATAACTTTTTATTACTATTATTACTATTTTAATTGTATTTTCCACTGTAAAGCACTTTGTTACTCTGTCTGTGAAAAGTGCTCTATAAATAAAATGTACTTACTTACTTACTACAACTTTGATCCTCTTCTATTGGACCTATATTATACTTATAAGTTGTAAGGTTAATTTAAAAACATTTTGCTCCTCTTTTTTACAGTGATTACAAATATCTATTACACTGAGATAAATATATGTTAACATGTATTAAATTACTTTATTAAGATATCTGACTCTGTAGATATCATATATACATTGTAATAAATATGCTGAATAAACAATTGAAACTTGTAATTATTCTCCCTTGTCCATCCGTTACCATAATAGCTGTGTCCATCCCTTACTGAAACACTTAGTAAAACTCTTGCTGTTTTATGCCCTTACATGTTGGAGAAATACAAACAGTTGACTGTTTTGTAAAATATACACCCTATAGAACCAACAGTAAAGATTGTACAGTTTTATGAAAATTGGAACTGCACTTTAAGACAGGTTTTATAAAGTGGTCAAAAATATATGTTAATTTTCTGTCCAACCATTAGTTTTTGTTTTTTTTTTAAGGCAGAAAATTAGGTTTAAACACCTTTTTCAATCACAAATCTAAAGGGGCTCATTATTCCCTGAAAAATTAGGTATCATTGAGCTTTCAACCATAAATAGTTGTGAAAGGGAAAACGAAAATGTAGTAAGGCTGTTCATAGCCCCTGCTCATGGGGTAGAGCAGTAAATTGTGCCCCAGAAACAGCACTCATCAATTCCACAATGCAATCTCTAAATGATATGCACAGCGAATGTACCATTCTATGGAGAATTTTCATTTGAACAGACATGTATTCGTGGAAGGAGTCCGTACTGTATGTTTAAATTGCCCTTTGTGGTTGACCACCATCTTACATAATAGAGTTTTATTCTAATCTTGGCCATATTTATTCACAGAAGACAAAGTGACAAGAAGTGAAGTTTTGAGTGAGACTATAATCTGCAGTTACCACTGTCCACTAAGTAGCAAGTAAAGTGTACTACAGGACCACATGGGGTCTTTACTGCCATGTCTGAAATTTGATGGCTTTTTAAGCACTAAAATTCACGTCACTTACTGCCAAAGCTGACAGTTAATATGTGGTATTATTCTTATAATTCCCTGTGACTGCTTCAAATCTGTTGCCTGTGCTGCTATTACACCTGGGTGGATGAATCCCAAAAAACAATACTATCAATACCAACTGAGGTCTAGACGGCAAAATCCAGATGTGCAGAAGATTTCCGTGTGATGGTGCCTCAAACTGCACTGTGCAAAAAACAGATCCCATTGCACGGAAATCTTCAATGCATACTGAGTTTGCGGACCCGACCTCAGTTGGTATTGATAGTATCAATCCGCACAGCCCTAATGGCAGAACAAGCAGCATATTTTAAACAGTCACATGGGCTTAGAAGAATAACAGCACCACAGGTGGACTTCTGACATTGACAGGTAATTGACATGAAATGTTTCTGACTTAAAAAGATGTATATTTTCAGCTGTGACAGTACAAAAGAATGCCCTGTGTGGTCATGTAGGGTGCATTTACTGGCTTTTCAAGGTAACTGTAGATTCAAGTCCCACTCAAAACTCGCACTCACATCATTTTAATACTGGAATATAAGTTGTATATTGAATAATCTGTGGACAAACCCTAGGTTGTATTTACTCCAGAATTATACTTTCAAGTATCAACTAACCACAACTACCACACAGGCCTATAGCCCTACTTTAAGAAACCTATCCTTTTAACATGCATCACCTGTATTTGGCACCAGACTGGCTCCACTTGCCCCATCAGACAAGCAATTGTAAATTTTACCTGCCCCTAAACCTGCTTTAAGTGGCTAACCCTTAATGTGGAGTCTTGATATATTTATAGTTCATTTATTTCGTAATACTCAACTTATAAACAGAAAAGGGGTAAACGTTGAGTGTGGGCATACCTCAGTGAGTTTCTCCACAGCAATCTCAGCGTCATTCTCATACCACCACCCATGGTCATCATGAGGGAAATAAGCTATGGTGTGTAGTTGGTAAGATGAAAATAAACATCTGCTCCAGGTGAATAGCCATTATTTGATATAAATCTTCTTGGATCTGCAAGAGGACACCAAAACATCAAAGCTCTGCATAAGTATGTTTCTTAAAATTCAAATGACAAGAAACCAGCATGAAATAGGGTCCATCAAGATGTGTTAAAAAAAAAAAGGAATAGAAAATAATAAGAACCTAGTAATTCACTTACCTCATCTTTGGACAACAAAGCAGGCCATCTCTGAACAGATCCACAGCTGGACTCTCCATCACAACTTCAAGGAGTCTGTAGGAAAACTGGGGCATTTTCTCTCAAACTGTTTTGATGTTCTTTATAACATAAAGAAGTTCCAGTCTTTATGCTTCTAGATTATGTTTAAGAATTTAATACATCAGAAAAATCATTAAGCACGTGTTTTAAATGAAGGGAAAAAAATCAAGATGAGAAAGGAGTTTTAGTTTGTGTTGTTTAAAATTAAAACAGGCATAAATATTTTCCCTAGTTTGATAAGCAGATGTGGTGTTCAAGAGGATCACCTTCCACAGCATAGTTAGTCAGTAGATACATGTCAATGAGTTGTGACTGTTTGACTACATGGCTGTGCTTGTGGGCTCTCAGTACCATGCACTGTGCAGCTTTAGTAAAAACAATACTGTCCTTAACAACAATAATCTGAACTATTTCAGTAAAGTGAAACAATCCACCTGTTCAGCCTCATACCAGTCATACCTACAATGTAGTGTGTCTTGAAAATCTGCTGCCTGTCAACTGAACAACTGTCTCCTTCCTGCAACAACAAAAGGTTACAAAAGCAGGCTGTTTATCTCACTATTTTCTTAAAAAAAAAAAAAAAAAGGTGTAAAGCCTTAAACTTCACTGTCCATAAGGAAACAAGGGGACCAAAGACTTTGATACGCTGGAGATAATGCTCCAAAAATGGCGTTTTAGAATCAATTTGTCTTGTTTAACCTGATAAATCTATTTATGTTCAACAATGAGGCTGTCAACACGTGTGTTCAGTGAATAAGTCAATAAATAAAAGCCATTTCTAGTCTCCACAGTCTAAGGCGCTCCAGTCTTAACAGTGCCACCGGTTAGCTAACCTTAATGCTATGTTATTGTAGCCTTACTACTATTGAACTTAAACACTACGCACTACGCAATAACATTTTAATTATGTACGAGTAAGTTAAACGATTAACCCAGCACTTACGCTGAATACATGAAAACATTTATTTTTTTCAGTGTAATACCTTATCTTTCCACCGACAGTCAGGTAAAGCCAGGGTTGAGCTGCTCCGGAAAAGGCCAAAAACGCAGTCAAGAGCGCATGTACAACTTACTGCGCATGCGCCACGTTCGAAATTAATTTACTTGATTCTTTACACTAGTGCCATATAAAAAAGTCTCACCAATCCATTTACTTGTTCACCACTATTAAAAAAGGAAAAAAAAGTAAATATATCCATAATAATGTATATAATATTTGCCCATTTTACTCAGTTTCGAATTAATGTGTACATTGAGAAAACATAACCTCAAGCACTGATTAGATCAAGTAACTGTTAAAAACTACAGTTATGACTTAAAAATTGTGAGAATTAATTGAATAAAATTTCCAACCCCAAAAACCAGACTATCGTGTGTGTGTCTGGACAAGGTCTCGAGGTCTCTGTCCTACTCCTAACATACGTAGGAGGAATAGTACTGTGTAATGTGGAAAGAGAGTAAATAGTGGGTAATTATGTACAAAAGAACGAAAATTGCAATTAACCTGTAAAGACTCAGTGCTACTTTTGTGGCAGTTCAGAACTGAATTTTTCTCTCTATTTAACCTTTCCCAAGAGATTTGTCACCATTTATTGAATAAATGAATGAATCAACAAAAACACACCACCAAAAACATTAAATACTCTTCACTTTGAATGAGATGATAAATACAAGGTTTGAGTACTTACATAAGTAAGATTTATTTATATAGTACCTTTCACATACAACGGTCACAAAATGCTAAATAAAACTAAATAATAAAACAATAGAAGTGTAGTAAAATGGGTTTTCATGAATAGTTGGTTCAGGCAGTGTTGCCACTGCACTGAATTGTGGGACGGAATTCTCTCCTTTCCTTTCATAAAGGATGACCCAATGTCTCCTATGCTAAAGCTCATACTAAAAGAAGCAATGAAGAACCTTCCCGTGCCTTGAGAGCATTCAGACAGCTCTCATATCAGATACGTATCAGATACATCCAGATCATTTCCACTTCATTCATTCGTTCGTATTCAGGTGGACCCTTCAATTGGCAAAAACCTAAACTCACTGGACATTTCTACTTTGGACTGAACAGACTTCTCATTTGCACTTATATTAATAATAAAATAACAGTACACAACACAGCACAGTACAATACACACACTACAAAGGTGTATTAGGACCATGTGACAATAAAGACATCAGACATTTTGAGAGTAAAGTTGTAATATTCTAGGGGGGGGGGCATAACATTACGAGAACGGGACTCGATGAGTGAAAAATTTACTAAAAAGCTACAAAAAAATAAATAAAGATGAACTGGCGACACATCCAGGATGTACCCCACCCTCACTGTGTTAGCTCCAGCCTCCAATGACCCTCATACGCACAAAGCTTTTCAGAAAATTGACAAATGGATGGTGGTTGAAAAATAAAACTAAAGGTTTTGTACCATAATGTGCAATATCATTTTTCTTTTCCTGAAAAAGAAACTTGTTACAGAAAAGCTTTGTTCCAGAACTAGAATTGAAAATTTCTGGAAGATAACCACAGAAAACACAATTGCCATTTCACAGCTAAACTCAAAATGTAATCTACTAAACAGTAAAGAAAAGTACATATAAATAAGACTATACATGTAATTAAGCAAAAAAAAAAAAAAAGCTCACATTCTGTCAGTGAATGAAATTGACATGATTGCAGACTTCGTATTGGTAAATGTTATGATCCATGAATGGCATTTAGGACAATTACTGTTAAAATTACATTTTAAGCCTGTTTTTTGTGTTTTTTAAGGGTTAAAGGTTAAGATTATAAACGTATTCTATTATCCCCATAGGAAAATTCTGTCTCTGCATTTTACTCATCCTAATATATACGGTACACAATGTACCCAACATTAGTGTCCTGTATTATTGTGTTATGTAACTTTCACTGTATTTTTTTTTTTTTTAAGTTTTTCTTTATTATTATTGTCCTGTAACACCTTCCCAAAGGTAGAAATTCAGACTGTGTCCAGCATTGGATGAGAAAATGATTATACAAACAAGCTAACCTCAACAGAAAAAATAAATAAATAAATAAATTTGTGCATGTTTGGTGCCTTTTTCCCCATTTAGTTGGATGCAATTCAATTCATGCTACACCTTGCTGCAACATGTCAAATCTGATCCATCTGTTTGGCCTCAGACCACCACAAAAGGGAATAAGATCCTTTGTAAATATCAAACTAAGACCTCCCAGTCACAACAAGGACTCCTCCTGATGGCTGTTTCATAAGCTATCAAATGAGGCGGGTTGCTTGTTTGGAGGGGGGGGGTGAAGGAGGGACTAGGATGAGAGCCAATTCTTCTTAGTGTCAGCGATAAAAATCCATCTGATTGAAATTGCAGGCCATTATGATATGAGAAGTAGAGTGTTGGAGAGATGGGTAGAGACGAGGAGACAGAGCGAGTGGCTGCACAATTGCTGAGGTGCTCCTTTCTTTTCATTTTCAGATGAAAGCTAATTACGCGGTGTGGCGAGAAGATGGGGCGGCGCGCGCGAGGCAGGAAACGGGGAGCCGAGGTGGTTAATTGGGGTATGTGATTACACAGGGCTGTAGTTAGAGGGAATTAGGCAACAACACACTCGGCAGCACAACTCATCATGGAGAGACTGAAAGGAGCAGGCGATAATGCTGATATCCTTGCATTCAGCAGACCTTGCCCTCAGCAGACACTCTATGAGGCCTGCAAACTCAGATCTGACTTTGAGATCCTTCTGCTTTGCAAGATTCTCCATTTTTAGACACTACGATTCCGAGAGGTCATTTGGCAGTCAAAAAGGTTGACTGGATCTTTGACATCTTTTTAATTTTTTACTTTTACATAGTTCTTCATGCACAAATACAAAATGTAATTTAGAGATGATTGTATTTTCTCAGTTCTTTGGGATGAGCTGTACAGCAATGCATACACCATATGTACACTTTTACCCAAACAGTGTAATGTGCAGCAACTCTGAACGCATATCACAAATACTGCAGACAGGCCTTTCACCAGGATAAAATGAAACCATTGCATACATAAATGAAAAATTATGTTGCATCTTGACATTTTTAGATGGATGTGGATCAATGATTTAGGGTTTTGCTGTGCTATTTGTGTCAACATAAATATTGTTTCACAGGCAATTTTATTACTCTCGTTAAATTTTCGAAGGTTAGGTTTAAGAACTGACAGCACTTTGGGGAAGATATGTCTTGGTTGGCTTTGTTTCACAGAAAAAAATAGGGTTAGGGTCTGCAAATAGAGTGACAACAAAATGGCAGGTGGCATGGCAATAAAGTAGCTTAATCTTAACCTTTAAAATCACATAATGATTTGTAATTATTCATTTCCAACTCTGTACAATAATATTACAGCTTAAACCTAGTTGGGACGCAAACTCTATTTTTAGGGGAACATAATCCTGGATTTCTGTCTTCTACTCCATACAAATTGCTCCAACCTATGGGAGGAAAGCAAAAAAATTGTAGATTATTTAAAGAGAAAATATCTCAAGATTATACTGAGATTACATGGCAGTGTACAAGGACAGCACACACAACTGAAATGTCTAAGTTTGGTCATAATATTTACCAGTGTTGTCACGGCATGTCCACTAATATGTCATCAAATAGCAAAAGGACAAAAAATGATAGCTCTATATTTAGTTAAATCCATGTCCTATGGGCTAAAGAAGGATTGAAAACCTATACTGTTACCTGTAATTACAAAAAAAATTACCTGTATCCATGTATCAATACCATTTTATAGCAACTGTGTTGTGACGTGAGTATATCACTAAATTGAACTTAACAGACAGTTAGACCTGGCATGAATTATTCTTCGTTCTGCTTTATCTTACATAAAGGATACATAATATAAAGTCTCTGAGAACCACATGAGACAAAGATGGAGGGGAAATTAAAGTAAAATTGGATGGATGGATGGATGGACGGACGGACGGACGGATGGATGGATGGACAAAAGAAAAATATATAGGAATGAAAATTGCAAAAATAAACTACAGATGGAAATAAAGTTTTTTTAGTGACTGTTTTGTTTTTGGTTTTTTTTTTCATAAAAACCACACAGCAGTCAACTGTGTGCTGTCAACTATGACATTATGCAAGAGAGGTACTAAAGGTTTGTGGGTGTAAAAACATGTGCAAACTCATTGCACATGTTTTGATAAGTTGAGTTTGCAAAAAAATGTACAAATTGATTTACTAACAGAGCGCACAAAGGGTTGCATTTTTCAAAGGTGCAAAATAGTGCATCTGCATCCTGTTCGTACGTTTGCTACAATGAATATGCAATATGGGGGGTTTACACACAATTGTGAGCGTGCTAGGAGGAGAAAATGTAAATATATTAATTTAGCACACGCAAAGTGATTTATCAACACCAAAAGCAATTTTGCTAATAGAAACTGTGTGTATAGTTAGCACATCTCAAAGGGAGGTGTAAAGGGTTTGGGTGTGTAATTGCACACACATGGCTGTTTTTATTGTCGCAAGCACAGAGACATAGAAGTGATGAAACAAGATGCAGGGAAGGTATTTTTCACCCTCATGTGAACATTTTTGGAATGAATGAGCAAACACTCTAACACATATCGCTTATCCAGCCTTGTCATTTTGGAGCTGTGGGAGGAAGTCAGAGCAGATTTGGAGCCAAACATGAGAAGGAGTCACGCAATACCTGCAATGACAAAACTCCTGGCAAGTTTACTTTTTTTTGCATCTGGTTCATTCCTGTCATTCCCACCTATTTCAGCTGGGAAAAACAGAATTGGAAGATTTCCCAATTCAGTTTTTCAGATGTGCTGTCTGAAGTCCTAAATGCCATGTCGTGCTGGATTGCCAGGTTTATTAGGTTTCCACACACTCGTGACTCCTTGAATGACACCAAACAAAGCTTCTTTGCTGTCACTCATTTAAGTGTTTATTTGCTTCATCTACCAACACCTCTAATTCTATATTGTCAAATTTAGCTTTGTGCTTTTGTCTCTCCAAACTCGCCATGCTGCAAACCAACAAAAAACACACAAAACATCTAAATAGGCTTGTCTCCAACACGTTTGCACCTATTGTCATTTACACAATCACTCTTATTAAATCACCCACAAACCATGGTTCAACCCCACACGCAAAATTCTAGATTGTGCATGCAAATTAGCACATGCGAATTGGGATCTTAGTACATCTGGCCCTATGTCTATAATAATATGGAACCATTGTTAAATACCAATAGCTGACAAACTGAAGGGAAATGACAACAGAAAGTGTCTTTGTAAGGTGTTGAATGGCCACATTCTACTAGAAAAGCTGTTGTGAACTCTACTGGAGAGACCAAACACCATTCTTGCAAAACATATTCCCTCATTTGGGGTTTTGTTGATTGCAGTGGAGATCACTGTCAAATAAGTCAGTCCAAAACTCCTTATACATTACAATGTCTTCTCTAACCTGTTGGGGGTTATATCTGGGCAGTAAGTCTTCTAACTGTCCAGTACTCTGTAAAACAGTCTTTCCTCTAGACAAAATCCCCAATTCCTGTTCACCATTTGATCCAAGTATTACTTTATAATATCCAAAAACAGCCCAACTGTGGTACCTAAGCATCATGTTCAGCCACCCTTTCATGAATCCGCCAACGCCTTCGTCTAATCAGCCCATGTTTGCTCTCATCTGTGAGTTACCTCCATCACTGTGTGGGTGGTTAAGATTGATTAACAATAACAGCAGCTGACTAGGCAGGAATAATTCACCAAAAACAAAGCGTCTGTGAATCAAGAAGCCCGCCATGAGAGAGACGGAAGGAGGGGGAAACCGCCCGCTTCCGATGTTGCCAAGTGTTCTGATGTCGGCTAATTGAAGCTTTGTCACGCAGATCGAGGGCGGGGGTGGTTCAAAGGCGAGCAGCGGTCCGACGACAACACACGGTTTCATTTGGGAGGCATGTCGCTTTTGATGTGCGCTACTTCGTCTGCACATGTGGCTTTGATGCAAGAGGTCACGAGAGGGCTTACCGGACACAACAGGCCTCTGGGAAAAGGAAGGGTCGGGTCAGTGTCATAACAGAGGGGTGGGTAAGAGACAGACACTAGAACGCTGAAGTGGCGGAGATTCATATTCATGTACAGATCAGACGACATCACACATTCATGGTAGCTGTTGAAACAATGGAAAGGTTTCAAATGGATGAACCTGACTGTCTGGCAGCCATGTTGTATGTCTCCTTTACACTTTTATGGAGTTTTGAAGGATTTTCACTTGATCTTGTCGGAAAAGTCCAGTTGAAATTCTAATTTCTGGTTGTACATGTCGGCTAATAAAATTGAAATCATAAAGGACGTCTTGAAAACTCAGGCTTCACTGCTTTTTTATGCTTTTTACTTTCCTCGTCTTGAAGTCAGCAGATTTTTTTGAATAGCTTACGGATGAGATGCCTAAAAGAAGCGATTTTATTGTTGTATGACATGAAATGCACATGAAAACAACCCACTTGCCAAGATTTATTTGTCTAAAAAAATAAATACATTTAACAAGCAGTTGAATGAATCTGCAGAGGTTGGTGTGGGACAATAAATATCAAACACAGAACCTCATCTACGAGTCCACCTTTACAGATTTGTGCTCTTGCAAACTATTCTATCATTTTATACCAAGGGGTAGTGTTTGTGCAGAATAGATAACCATCTGAAATGAAAGTACAAGTGAGGTACTTAGTGGCAGCGCCACTGCCATGGTTCAGTTTGTTAAAAGCCTAATATTAAAATTATTTCCATTTGTGAAGATTATTTTGCTTTTTTGTTTGTCATGGATCTTATTTGTTGCAAATATTCAAGAGCTGAGGGAACCAGGGAGATGCAAACTTCCAGGTTTGCCTACAAAGATACGTCATCCCTGCAGCAATCTGTGGTTTCCAATATAAAAAAACAGACAGGAAATATTATCAAAGGAAGACATTACTTTTTTAGGTTGTTCCATTTGAACCATCCTAGAGGGCTGGAGGGGTAAAAATACAAGTATTTCAGAGCAAAAATGCAAAAAGGACTCTATTCGGGTGCTTCTATTCCAGTATATTTAGCATAACTGCTATGATATCCTGGAGGCAGTGTTTTCATCCACTCAGTGCACCCTCTCCAGAAGCATTCACAGGTAGTATTGACCCAAGTTGAGTGATGCCATAGGAGGCCATTGAGAAAAGAGATATAGATACAGGAAGACAGATGTTCCTCCTGTTGCAATCCCTTCTTTTCAACCTCATAAATACGTTTTTGGCAGAACTTTGTGCTTATAACCATTGACACAGTGTCGACTGCTCCCTTTAGCTTTGTAGCAGTGTGGTAACAGCCTTTAACTCACCCCTCCAGTGTCTTTTCAGAGCCAGTTCTTTTGTTCTCCAACATAAAAGGGTCTCCATGCACAGACAGGGAGACACTTTGAATAACATGCTGATCAATAAAGACCATCTAGCATGGAGATAATGTTGGGGAATTTAGAGTGCAGGTCGTTGAAGTGTCATCGATAGTGCTCATAGTGAGAAAGGGTTCACGCTGCAGGTCATCTTCTCTTACAGCTGATTTGACCGCATAAGAGTGCAGGTGGCGTGATGTCAGGTCTACGAAACAAATGCTCTCTTTGATGGGGTTCAAAGCTTGCCAGGGACTTCAAGGTGAGGGGACTGTCTTGTAAGTGGGTGGTTGATAATGGAAATCTGGGTGGGAAAAGAGCAACAGGAAAGGAAAGTGTTGATTCATAACTGTTTGTGTGAAGCTGCTAAAACCAGCAAACTGAGGAACATAAATGACAGCTAATCTTCTGCTGCAAAGCTGTGCACAACACTCGTACATTTGGATGTTATAGAAGTGGGTTTCCTGCAAAATCCATGAATGCAGTTAGGCTTGTTCAGATCTTTTTAACCTAAATTTGGCTGCTTTCTGCCGACTCATCATGTCTACTTTAAATATTTATGTCTGCTCTGTGGATGTGTCTTTGTATATGTTGAAACCATGGGTTGCTACATATGCAGCACCTCCTCACATGTCTACATAACTACATAGGTCCCTTTCTAATCACTCCTAAAATTTAAGGAACGCAGAAATAAAATACAGTTGATTGAAGTATATACATACTATGCATCTGTTGCTTTTAGGCTCCAACTGTGTCATGGCAGAGGTTTACGAGAGATTTAGGTACAGTTACAACTTAGAAAGATCAGGGTATGGGCTAAAAGATCATTGCTACTTAATGACTGCTAACAGTATTTTCCATCAGTTTGCTGTTTGATCAAATTCATCTTTAATTAAAAAAATATATATCCATGATTCCGTTTCACTACAATCTTTCTCAAGTGGTCTGAGAGGTCATGAAACCTTTGCATCGACTACTTACCTGTGTTTTCAAACTGTAGCCAATGTACCATGTGATGCAGATGAGGGCTAATCACTGGTTAAATACATGATTGACAGTTGCATGCACCAATCACTGATCAGATTCTGTCAGTTGCAACATGGAAGTGACTCTTCTGCTCTACTCTATGTATTAACATGAAGGTTTTGAAAAGTGGCCTCAGTGTTCCAAAAGAGCATGAAGAGACATCAGATCATCTACCTTTACTTTTTTTTTTCTAGTATACTAGATGTCACTTTGTCTGTATTCTTGCACTAATCCTGATGAAGACAAGATGTCACCAAGCGAGATGCATAACAAGAGATGCATGGGTTGTTTCGAGGGCTTGTACAGATTGACAGAATATTCATGGTGGGGTTGAGCTGACATTTAAAAACGTAGCTTTTTATTCAATTAAAAAGTAGAAAAAGATGAAGCTCAGCTCAATAGAGGAATCTTGGTTCTCAGATACTTAGGTCACTACCATTGCATTCATTGTGTTCAGGGAGAGTAGAATAGGCCGCGACACATAGATTTAGAAGAAGACACCATTATTAAAAAAAATCTAAATATTGATATTGAAAACATTTATTCTTTCTGCATCAATTTACATCAACTGAAAAAAAATCATATAAGTGCACAGTAAAGATGTGGGGAAAAAATGAGCCCAAAGTCAGGTATCAAATAAAATGTACAAATATATGATCAAAACCCAGTGGTATAATCTCCTCATCTCAAAATTTCCATTAAAATACATTATTTTCAGCACATGGAAATATAACAACACATAAAGTGTGTTATGAATTGAATTTAACTTCATTGCTTACACACATGCAATGCAAAACTAAGAAGATTTTACACAGTGTTCTATAAAAATGTTAAATAAATGTATTGCTTTAGTCCAACAAAAAGCTTGAACTCATATTAGAGGGCCTGAGATTAAAAAAATCTTGATTCGGCCTTTGTTATTCTTATATTTAACCCAGTTGAACACTGATGGGAAATTTTGACAGTTATATAGTGGTGTTCACTACTATATGAAGGTATATCCTTTAATAAAATGTTTTTCACCCTCATAAAATTCATAAACTTGTGAATCAAAACCAATGTCCACTTTGCATCAATACTTCATCTCATATATTGGAGTTCTCTTTAATTTGCCACCCTTTTGTGTTTCTTACATATTCCCTTTTTAACTCACTGCTATAAATGTTCATTGTATGTATTTTCCATGTGTAAAATCAAGGGATAGAGCTAGAAAACAGGCCTTGATTGTGAGTTTAAGGCATAAAGTTGTGGCCATATGGTGCTATGATTTAAGTGGCCACTAGATGTCACTCTAAGATGAGATAAAAATCTGATCCTGTGGAACTGCAGCCTTCAAAATTGAGTCCAGAAAAATAACTAATAAAATAATACCTGCAAAGTACAGATGAAAAAATAATATAACAACAGACATTTTTAAAATATAAACACATTAATAATATATTAATTGATGTGGAAAATAGTTAATAAGAAAGATAAAAGAAGATAAAGAATAAAAAGAAATAAACTTTTGGAAAAATGTGACACGAAGAAGTGTAATTCTTGATCACATTTTTGTTCAAAATCTGTGTTAATATCATATATTTTCAAAATATGTAAAAATGAATAAATAAAAATGAATAAAAGAATTATCAGTGTACACATTTTGGTCATAATTAAACATGCTAAATATGAGACCAATTTATCACTTCACACTCTCAAACATGTACTAGTTGAGTTTCTGAATTGATTCTGAGTACTTTCAATACAAATTAACCCCATCCAGAAAAAAACACCCCCATTTGGTGAAAAAAAACCACTCTTTTTATGTTGGCCACTATAATAAATAGGTATAAAACCAGATGCGTTTATTATCCATTTTTACTCCAAACCTCCTAGCGCTCACAGTACGCCACCTTTTTCTCAACAGATTGCCATTCAACCTAATTTATGCAGGGTAACCTTTTGTAAAATGTCCATATGCTTGATATGCCTCCCTTCACACAGGCGTGTGCTAAGCAGCTCACTGTAAACACAGATGGACCAAACTGCTGCAGAAATTGAGATGAACATCTGTATGAAACAGATCTAATGTACCCTATTGCTATTATATTGCTGTCCCATATGGAAACAATCCGTACTGTGTGTCTGAAAGAGAGGGTTTCCACAGGGTGTGCTAACGCAAATGCACAGGCCAGGGACGTTTTTATTGCTCGTACATGTGGCCAGAAATGCTTTGATTGCATAATAAAGCAAAAATCTCTTTATCTTTTTTTTTTATCTTTAATGTAATTTCTAAATAAAAATGTCTAAATGTGAGATGTTATTTTTTTACTGGGCTGGCCTCACTTGTTCTGGAGGACTACTTTGTGTCTGTGCAGGCAGCAGGCGATGACTGAGTTCAAACATCTTCCCCTCAGAAAGCGCCAAGCGTACAAAGGCCACTGATGAGGTAAACGAGTCTCCCTCTCCCCTATAATCTCCTTGTTTTGCTGCCATTCTGAAAAAGACATTTGAGGGGCTCTTTCCTTTTCCATTCACTCTTGCATTCACACTTTTTTTTTTTTTTTTACCTTTGCTGAATGATGCTTCTATTATAATTTGGCCAGAAAATTATTAGACTAAAGATTGCCGGCTATCAGCAGACAGTGGGCTACTGTGAATGGCAGGAGCGGTATTATCTCAGCCTTTTTCAAGGAGCTGCAGGTTTCAAACTGCCAGCTAATGATTGAATTAATTCAACAAAAGCAAATGATGTTTCTCTCGGTTTCAATGGCAGCCTCGCTCGGATATTCAAAGAGCAATTCTTCAGGTGCCATGTCATCTCGGGCAGAGAATGGTGGGTAAATAAAACAGAAAGGAAAGAAGCGTTTACAATTTAAATAGGCATTAGTAAGTCATAACCCTCGGAGCATGTCTCTTATTCTAGCTCTCGCGATCCATGTTTGGGATTCACCAAATTTAATATAATAAATGCGCTGTTTATAAATTTAGATAAACCCATGTGACATTTAAGTGTAATTCTTATTTAAATGGGACACTTTGCCTCCAAGTAAGCAAATGTGTTAGAATAACATGAAATCTGCATTCTATTACACACACTGAGTGCCATTGAGAGTGTGTTTTACATAATTTCAGTGACTGTCTGAGAAAATGAATAAACAAAGAATTATGTAAAATGTTGTGATGTGAATTACTGAAATAATGCACATGATTAAGATGCGTAGAAGGGGGTGGCGTGCTGGTGCTGATGCTGGCACTGTGTTTGTTGGTGGTGGAGGTAAAAAGCAGCCACAAATGGAAACTTAGATGCACTACAACCTCAAACAGGCTGTAGAAGATTCCCAAGGCGCCTGGTAGGGAATTAAGCCCGGACAGTACGGACAAAAATGTTATTATGAAAAAAATGTTCATAGCAGAAAACGTTGGTGCATGTTTTCAGGCTGATTTTTTTTGGTCTGGAGTTGAATTTTAAGAAACCAGACAGTTAAATGTTGATGTAACCTATTTTTGTGGGCAGAACGTGACAAATACTTGCCATGCAGTGGAACATTTCACAAATCTGGAGATGGAGCATTCAAAAGAATTATAATGATAAAAAAAAGTTTGTTCAGAATATGCAAAGGTAAAATAAAAAAGAATAAAAAAAAATTAAACATTTCGCAAATGTTTTAGTTGCAAAATAAACTCAAAAGATAAAAGAAATATGCAAATCACATATTATGTAATTATAATTATACATAAAAATAATTACACCCATTTTGCTTGGAGTAATTTTCATTTTAGTGCAGATTTACTTTATTTTTTCTTACCAGTTTTAGAAAATTTTCAAAATTGATGAATAATTTTGCAGTACGGTCTCATACAAAAAACATAAATCATGTTTCAGACATAAATGAATGTGTCATACACCGAACCCTTCCCCTTCTGGATTGAATTTTTTTGCTTGAAAAACAAAATGCTATCTGTAAATAATTCACATTTACATTCAAGATCCACATTGTTATCACTTTAAAATTAACTAACGGCATTTAATTGTATAGTTAATATAATAGCATAATCAAAGTGCATTTGCAATTACAGTTTAGCTGCATGTAAATGTATTTTTTATTGTCATTTTCACATGACAGGGAAGACCAATTGCAGCAACCTGCTTTTTCTTTTTCCTTTTCTAAAACTGTTTACTACCTGTGTGTATAAAACCACTGTAGCAGTTGGAGTCAGCCTGAACTTGTTGTAGTACATCAAGGCGATATCCAAAACAAGATGATTGAACTTTGCCATTGGCCCCTGCTGTTGTTTTAATGGCGATGCCTGGATTTTCTTTAACATGCTGCCAAGGGACTCACATTAGCATGCCATTTAGAACCTGCATTCTTGCCTGAAATAACACTTATTGCATAATATCCCGATGAACAAGCTCCGGTAATACACCACAATTAGCCGAAAAGCGTTTTGCATCTGCCAGCCCCTCCACTAGCTGCGATTATTTTGGCAGTAGGTACACAAAGGGTTATGGGTAGTCGTTTGATGGACACACAGGCCTTTTGATTTTTAATTGTAATTGTAATCCTCTCCACTTGAGGACTTGGAAATGCATCGTTTGTGTG
>JAPTYQ010000013.1:14091641-14102227 GCA_029814465.1 Ostorhinchus cyanosoma | reverse complement strand
CCCCCCTCCTTAAAACCCCACACCCTGATACTGCCACCGCCTTTTCCACCTCACACACTTCCCTTTGTCAATTGTTAGGGCACTCACTGTCACCCAGAGCTGTTGCTGATAATCAGTGTTATTCTCTGTGTTTGACCCTCGCCGCCCCGAGAAGATGTTCATATGATGTTCAACTCATGACAACTCATGTTAGTGGCAGAATCCGCCTGCAGAAGGGGATGTTTATGCAAAACAGCCATGACTTTGAGAAAATCGACCAGTACACTCGGGAATGACCGATGTTTAAGCGGGATAAAATGTTGGCATTGTACATTTCTGCAAGCCACAGATAATCTCAATGTGCTTGAAATAAAAACGACAATTCATACATGTAAATTAGGGATCGCTGAAGCCAATGCAACATGTAATCTAATGCATTAAAGATAAGATGCAGCTACCAATGAAATGTGATATTTTATTACTACCCGTTGTTACTCGTGCGATGCAGCATGATTTAACAGGAATCAACATTCAGCATAGTCATAAATTAACCAATTGAGCTGTATTTACTTCATCTATCAGTGTCTGTGGTGCTTCGACTCTATTTCTGCTGTTTGTTTCGTGGCCTTTTCACAAGTGGAGCAAATAAAACCAGGCCTAGACCGTGAAGTCCTGATTTTTTTTTTCTTTTTTTCCCTTGTTCTGTCTCCGCTTACACTTTTCTAACACGCCTTAGCCTCAGCCTCAGCTTTGTTTACGCTCACACAAGACTTGACCGTAAGACTTGGCAGCAGAGATGAGAGAAAACAGTTTAGAGAAGAGGAAGCGATCTCCTGATAAATATAAAAGTATTGGTCACCAATTACTACACATTTCTAAATAAAAAAAACACAGAGCTCTAATAATAGTTATGCTTGCAGTAAATAAAATGGAGCGCTTACACTGGTGTACTGGTGTATATTGGTGAATTTTAGCATTAATATTCATGCATAATATTCATATTTTTATTTATCTGTATATAACAGTTTTTATACATATGAGAGAAAATATCAGGGCTTAGGTTCTTACAAAGAAAGTCCAACAACATGTGATAAAAAATAAGAAAAAATTTATTTATTTAGTGATATTTTAAGTAAAGGTTTATTGTGGGTTTTTAAAGGTTTATAAGATTATGAAAGCAGGAAAAAGCTGATCGGCCAATATAACAGCCCTTTGATTAAATAATATTTGACTTTTTGACTGAATTGTTGAAGTAAATATATAATTTAGCAAAAAGTTGCTGAATAAAAAAGTAATACCCAAGTAAATTAATAAATCTGGCTCAATGAGTATTAAACTCAAAGCAATAAATGACTAAATCTGGGAGTGAACATCATATTAACATTAAAAAAAAAATCAAGTTGAGAAGCCTAATAGTAAACATAACAATAGAACCAAACCAAAATCTGTTCCTAACCCTACAACTTAAGATATTAGATATTTCCTGTAATTATTTGGGATTGGAGGTTACTAAGGATGATGGGAAAAAAAGGAAATTATTGGCAGGTCATTTTAACCACATTATTACTCTGGAAAATGGGGAAAAATGTTTGAATTGATGTTGTTGTTGCAGTAATTTATGAAATAGTCACTGTAAACTGGTTGAAACTGCATCCACCTTGTATCAATGGATTCAGAGACTTAAGGATGTGAACTGTATGGAAAACATAACTCTGAGCTCGCAGCTGCAGATGGAAGTTTATTGAAGAAGATGGAAATATAAACCACACCATACCTTCAATGGGACCATGTGTGGTGAACATGTAAAGTCTTTGTATTGTGACCAATTTCCTCATGCTGTTTGAGACAAGTTGTGGCTGAATTATAGTTCAGTAACGCATTTTAATCAATGTTCCACAAAAGAAAAAAGCTATGATATAATGCATAAATGTATCTGCGGTTTGCAGAATGATGCAACATCTTTTCCTGTGGTTGGAATCTGAACAGAGCGTCCTTTCAACGCTTTTTTGTGCAGATTGATGACTATATTGCACTGCAAACAGAATGAAAAAGACCTGTTGTGTGTGTGTGTTGTTTTTTTTTAACATATTTTTTTTCCTTCTATCTGCAGACCGGATCTCTCTTTTGGCAGCTCTCAGTCTCTTGTGAAGCAGCAGAGTGAAGGGCACTTGAGCGGCGGCTGCAGCCGATGGATAGATGGATGAGTGAGGACATGATTCAGCCAGCAGGGATTGACCGGCCGCAACAGGACCCTCCTCTGTGGAGCGTCGTCAATGGAAACGAGGGTTCTCATCCGACGGGCCAGGGTCACGGGGTCAAAACAGCCAAGCCTGATACAGATGAGCTCTATGTCAGCCTTTTTTTTCCCTCTTTTTTTTGTCCATGGGTGGAAAAATGTCAAACATGAACATTAATATTGATCCAGGGGAATTAAAGGGCTCATGTGGAAATGTTCTCATATGTGTGTTTATGAGATTTAATGTTTAAATACAATTTTATTGATTTTATTGGACCAAATAATACATTAAAGTTAGTTTGCCCAAGAACTTTCATGTTCATTCCTTTAACATCATTTTTCTAAATTCAAACACATTACCACATATTAATGACACTATATTGGTTTTACTGTACACGGTTTGATTATGTTGTTAATATCTATATATATTGCCTTAAATAATATGACTTTATCTTTTTTTTAACAAATTAAAACTGCTACATTTTCATTATCTGTTAAGAGTCATTTTTTGATTTTATCTGGTGTTCAAATTAAAAAATGTTACTGTCTTTTGCAAATGTGCATTTAAAGACTTTTTTTGTGTCTTATCAACTGTTTGTATGTGATATACAGTATGTTGTTGCGTTGTGTGATACAGTGCATACATAATTCATCTGAAAATGTAATTGAAATTTGCTTAGGCATCTTGATTTCTGATTAATTAATTATATGATGACTGATAAACTGATCTTTTTTCAGTCTTACCTCAAATTATGAACAGATGACAATACTGATGAAATAATATATTGTAATACTAATGATGAGACTCAGTCACCGAAACCTCCACATAGCCCTTGACCTCCAGGTGAAGAAAAAATCCCAATACAAGATGAGTTTTATTTTTGCAAAGGTTTAACTGGAACAACATATTGGAAATATTAGTCATTATTGTGTTTAATAAGATGGAGTATCTTATTATTTTATGTGCATAGATGTGTTTGAAGTGGATGGAGCATATCATTTGGTGACAGTGAGAGATTGATGTTCTGTTGTCTTATTAAAGTGAAAGTGATGTTTCATGTAAAGGATATTGAAGTGTTCACAACAGCTGGTTGCATTGGGTGAAATCCAAACAACAACCATGGCTGCTGCAGGTTTGTGGACAATTCCTTGGCATTCTCTGACATATTTTTAAATCTCAGATATGTTACAGAAAATGCATGATCATCCAGGCCAGTCCGGCATCAATCAGTCCCTACAGGAAAGCTGTGATGTGGTCAAAACAGTCCATCCCTGTGATTCTATTTGCACTTTCTCTATGCAATTTAGGCAACTTTTTGTAATTTTGCATAATTTTCATCAATGGTAGGTCACTAACCGCATTTACAAGTTTAACTGCAGCTTTAATTAATTAGATAGTGAAATCTGAAGTTTCTAGGTTTCAGAAATTACTTCAGGTTTTTTGCATTTTTAAAAATGTATTTATTTCTGGAGGCGACATGGCACATTAATAATCATAATATATAATACCAATGTAAATATGCCAGGGTTAGCACAGATGTTAAATTGTATCAGTCATTTCTTGACAGGTTACAAAAAAACCCCAAAAAACATTCCTTTTAACACAAAGACAGTTTAACCCTTAAAAAAACCAAGCTGTTTATTGCTATTTTTTGTCCGCCTGGCCTCTCTGTCTATTAATGCATGTATAATCTCAACCCTTTCATGCACAGTAAGGTAATTAACTTTTTTTTTTTTTCAAGACAACCTGGGCAATAATCATATGTATTCTAAAATGATGCTATTTGAATGGATCAACCGTTATATGAGTATAAAAGCAAAAGAAAAAACAAAACGGAAATTGAATGTCACAGAATTAAATTAAAAAAAGACACAGATCAACAATGTACAAGCTTTTTCATTTTCAAATATGTTTCTCTCAGGCCTTGGATATCAGGAGAAAAATCCCAACATTCTAGCACAAAGACAACCCAAAATATTCATATTTTTACATTTTTTTTCCTCCACTCGTTTTTTCCCCTCACTTCCACTTGTGCCACTCCTTGAAACAGTGTACAGTGTACTTGTATACATTTCCAAGTTCAAAAGTTGTTAGTTAATGTTTATTTACCTTTGTTTTGGCCATTGGAGATTATTATTCCTTTGTTGTCGATACTAGAAGATAATTATTTCACCCCACGCTGATCTTTGGCTGCTCGGATTGGATGTCACCGTCATAAAAATAAAAGAAGAAGAAATCAGAGCATCTCATTGGTCGAGAGACCGACCGGAAGTCATCAAGGTTTACGTCAAGCTTCAAAATGGAAGTCCGCTAACATAATTTACACGTTTTTATCACAAAATGTAATGAATAATGAGCGTGTCATCGAGTTGTCACGGTGGAATTAACACGCGAAGTTCCCGGAAAAAACAGCGCACTTAACGACTGGATTGAAAAGTATTGCCCCGAGCTCACGACAGATCGCCGAGAGGGTAAGCTAGCGATAGCAACTTTCCCCATTAAGTTTTGATGTGTGGTTCCTGACATATTATGCAAAGTACCGACGCTGTCGCGTGGGGGCGCCCGCGAGCCAGCGGAGTTTTAAGGGTTAACATCAGACAAAGTGGAGTCCAGTCACAATAAATATTAAATAAAGTGTATGCTTTTATAGCGCATTATTAGTAATTATTATTAAAGGGACATTATTGTTGGAGTTAGCTAGCTGATGTTAGCTATGGTTAGCTAACTCCATTGAAATAGCTATATATTCATTTTATTAAAATAATTCTTGTTGTTTTTTAAAATTAATTTGAAAATTTGGTATTTTTACACATGCATAGAGAAAAATAGGATTTCCAACCACAGATGGAGGATTTGTTGTATTTATATGCTTTTTTTGGGGGTATTTGTTATTTTGTTAGGGACATTGCAAAGAACCATGTTTAAAGGTGATAAAACAAGAATGATAATTATACAATATAATCTGATTGCAATAAATGTCATTACCAAATAGAAATGTTTGTTCTCAAGTTTTACTTTCCACTGTCAGCTAAACATATTGATAAAATACAATAAGTAATTAACACAATTATCAATTTCACAGAGACTGCAATGCAAAATGTTTCTCTTTAAACAGATGTAAAACTGTCCTGGTCTGACAGAAAGAGCGTAGGATTACAAAATATGTGTCATAGAGAAAACAGCGATTAAAAAAAAAAAATCATAAAAATCAGCAGATATGATAGATGCTGATAACAGTGATAAACTCAAACCCTGTGCAACATACATAACAAATTTCTTTCAGAACAGTTACAAACAGAACAATAAATGCAGCATTGTACATGACAGGTGTAAATAAAGAAAAATGTGTATTTTATGGTGTGTAGCATTAATAATTACTGTGATATTTAATTATATTGTTGCCATTTTTGTTTTATTGCCCGTTCCTTTGAGGAATCTACACAAAACACTAATTATCACACAGTTTACAAATATTTTAATAATCATTTTATAGCCTAATCTTTTACAAATTTACATTTTTTATGTTAACATATGTGCTTTAGCTGACTGTAAAAGGTATAAAGAGTCCAAGGAAAAGAGGAAAGTCTGTTGTGATAAATGCCATTAACCTGATAAAAATACATTGTGATAATTATGACTGTTTCATCGCACAGAATTAATAAATTATGACAACATCCAACAGATTTTTCGAAAAGCTGCTGCAAAATTAGGAATTATTGGCTCAGAGTATCTTATTTCCCTTCATAAATTCCCTTCCGTATGTGATATTAAACCTCTCATTGTACTACTAATACTGTCTGTACAGATAGTTGTTCTAAATGAGGCATGTGTGGCCACGCCCACAGCTGGAGGTGACCATTAAATGACACTTACCTGTGTTACCTAATGAATTCCAACCACAGAGCCAAAATGGCATACAGCTAAACCACACTTATTTGCGAACCATTTTATCTGGAGCTACAGAACAAAATGAAAGGACAATAATGGAAAGTGATATTTGGGCTTTAACGTCACTAAAAAGCCTTACAATTTACACACTAGCTGTGTTTCCCTTTCCTCTCTCTCTCTTTTTTTTTTTTTCTTACCTATCCAGAGTGAACAAAGCCCCCCAGCGTCACCAACTTCCTCCTGGTGATTGGAAGGGATCTCCAGTCCTATATCTGCTCATACAAACACTGTTTGCTCTGGGCTTCCTGTCTGTGGACTTACATTACAATGTGTAGATTTAGAGATTGGGAAACTAAAGTCACTGGGCTTTTCAGTTGGATAACAGCTTCCTCTCTTTCTCTCTCTGTCTTTCTCTCAGACCCCCCCCTTCCTCCTCCTTCTCATCGTTCCCCAGCCCTCTGTCTGTCATACTGTCGTCCAATACCAGATGGTAGGCGTTCAACACGGAGAGCAGCGGCGCTAAGCTAAAATACCTGATTACAATTCACCAATACAATTCAAATATCATGGCCAGGCTTAAGGATAATACCTCTGTAACAATATCATTTTTTCCCCTGTTCCCTTTATCCTTGTTTTACTGGGGGGAGGAGACGCCAAAGCCCTTTCTCAAACAGATAAAAGAAAAGATAACCTGTTTTTCTGTCCTCCTCCTGGGGATTATTTCATTCTTTTTCTCCCCCTACTTTCCCCTCTTCTATAATCTTCTACATTTTCCACAAAGTCCCAATAACAACATAAAAGCATCATATTTTAACCGGACTTTAGTTTTGAATCAGCTCAATGTTTCTTTTTAAGCAAAGATGAATAATTGTGGTGAAAATATTTATAGGATGTAAATTGTGCCCTGCCTGACATTTTCCAGTCGTGACAATAATGAATGAATATGTGATGCCAAATTCATATTTATGCTGTTTATTCATATTTAACAAATAAATTCAACTCCGGCACAGTCATACATATACATTGCGTTCTTGTAAATGCATGAAATACACTTATAATTAAGCTTCAAATTAGGGCTGACATATTAAATAAACCTAAGGGCAGTTATGTAAAAATACTCATAAATACAGCTGTGATATAATCTTCAGATTCAGATTAGAATTTTAGCAAAGTGTTCACAACATGAACATGTATTTTAAACATTTTATTTAGGGTTTTTGGTTGTGCAATTTTGCACATTTAAGGACTTTGTTTGCTATGTCACAGGAAAAATGCGAGTTTTCACTTAAAAATGCATAAAACTGAAAATGTACATTATAAAGTAAAGTTTTAGGGGAAGATTTAATTTCATGAATTATATTTATTGTTAGCAAGCAAACATATACAAAATTGGGATTTAAAATGAGATTTTCCAGAAGGGCTTTGCAGAAATTAGTAAGAAAAGCCATAAAATAATGTATAAAGTATAACTCCTGGTAAAATTGTTGTTCTTGTTTTTTTGTTTTTTTTTTTGCAAATTCTTTATTATTTCCTCTTCCATGGCTTTAAGTACAGATAATTATTTTGTTTCGGCTCCAAAGATAGAATTCATAAATCGATCATTTCAGTGTAAAATGTTGCAATGTTGGACTGTAACTTTGTTGCAGACCTTTTACCCAAATGAATTTAAATGAAAATATTAAAAAGTGGCAAAATGCTCAATTCCAGTCGACTTGACCTTTAACTTTTTAGCAACTTTTGCTTGAAGAAAGCCCGCGTGCAAGGCTAATGGAGATATTCACAACATCTCCCGCTTTATGTGTCACTGTTGAAAGCTCATATCTCCCCAACGCTTTCGTCTGACCTCAACGTGGACGCCTCTTTTCTTCCAGACCAACACAAACCCACCCAGGGGTTGTCGACATTTTCCACCATCGCCCATAGGAGCAACAACAACAAAAAATTCGATCAAATCACCCCCCTAAAATTGGAGTTGGGAGGTTTTACAGCTGACAGCAGGAGAAGAGAGAAAGGAAGCAGCACTGGCTCACTGTTTGGAGGCGAGTATGTTATTCTTCCCTGGCCAGAGAGTGTTTTTTTTTTTTTTTTCTTTCAGAGTGTGATCTCTGGTGTGGGCAGAGGTGCGTCTAGCCGCCCACACCACTGGCACTCCTGCCCATGTAGCACCCATAACACCGCACCATTAGTGGCATGGCAGTCTACCCACATCTCAACCACCTTCATTAGTCATTCAGCTCCTTATTTTTGTTTGGTTTCCCCTCTGGCTCCTAATTAATGCTTAATCGAAACTGCTGAACTGAGCTGGTAGAAAATTCATGAATATTAAAATCGACCCTGACGTTTTTTGTTTTTTTTTTCTCGCTTTTTCCTCCTTTTTTTTTTTTTTTTTTTTTTCTTAAATTTATTTATTTATTTTTTTTGGCTTGTAGTAGCCAGGCGCTATTTATTTTTGTTGCTGTCTCTGATTTAAGGCGTCATGTATCTCTGTTGTAACAATGATGGAAGATAGTAGGCAACAGAGACACACTTTTGCCAATTTCAACACAGAGTTTGATCCTTGGATTTACATTTTCAGTGTAGTTTGACTTTGATACAGGCCTTTAAGTGGAGCAGACAGAAAATTTATCTGGATTTGAGGCCAGCAAAAATTGAAAAGACGTAAACAGCCAGCTCTCTTGATGCCGTTCTGATAAGGCCTTAATTCACAGAGGAAGTGAGTTAAAGAAGTTCTGTTTCAGATTGTATCCAGTAAAGTACATTTGTATCGACCCGTGCTGACAGGGCTGTTTGACGACTGGAAGCCTGGAGACAAACCCACAACCTAATATTTGTTTTTATAAGTTTTAAACCTGCAGGATCAGCACTGGTTTCAGTTTATGATCAAGGTTACAAAGTTAATTTCCTTTTTAAATCTTGCCCCAAATATTAGTTTCCGAATTGATCAGGTTCCGAAGGCTGTTGTTTTATTTTTTAAAGATTAACGGATTAAAAGAAGCCGTTTCCAAGCTCAAAACCAGATTCAGAGAACACTCCACATCATGAAATGGAAATATTTAATACTATTTTTTATTTGAAAAGTTACAAAGCAGTTTATTTGGGGAAGTTATCAAAGTTTTTATTGGGTTTTTATTCATAAACTTCGAAACAGCGACTCCAGCAACCAATCCCCATCAAGTCCCAGAACTTTTTAAAAGCAAATTAAAAATCAGATACAATTACAGATTTTCCATCTATCTGCTTATTCATGCAGCTTACAAGAAGATCACTTCTAACTATGTTTCCTTGTTACGTCTAATGGAACATGATTATTAATATTTCCTTGGAGGATGCCCTGTCAACTCGCTCTGAGAGGAATGTGTTTGTGAGCAGAAAATCATTTAAAAATATACACTAACCACTGCTATTTATCATATTTTATTAAAAAATCTGAATCTGAAATGATTTAATTTCAAACTTTTTGTTCTCCCATTATTCTCTGCCTGTGCAAGCTTTTCTTATATAACAATACATGATTAGGAATAAAGTGGGCAACAACAACACAATCACGCTCCCTTTTAAAAGAAATAAACATATGTCTATATTTGTTCTGACTAAATTGATGGTGGCATTGCGGGCAAAGCAAATTGAAATCTTAGTGACAATTTCTCTGAAGTTACTCAAATACAATTTGACTTCTGACAAGGAGATGCAATTTAAAAAACAGAACATGCCATCAGTGGAACCCGGTATTTGCATAATGAGGATACTTCCATTTCCGCCAGCAATGTTTTTGACAGCCTCTAACTAAAAGCGGCGGTGGAGAGGAGTGAGAAATGTCGATACAAATAATCTAGAAGAGGCAGAGAGAAGGGGCGATCAGGGCCGCCACTGGATCCATCAAACGAGCCCAACAAAACAAATTCAGTATGGCTGTAGAAAAAAAAAAAAAGTGTCAGTGGTCTGAGGCTGTTGTGATGCTAGGTGACCGTGGCAGAAAAGGGACGGAGGGGAACTTCTGCCCTGAGCTACTGAGTTAGAGTTGGACCGCAGGAAAAACTACTCCAGAGGTTGCTCTGATAGGTTGACAAATATGACTGAACTGACGCTAATGCCATGTAGCTCTTTTGCTCTAATTGTTGATTCAATTTGCTAATGACTAATTTGATTTAAGTGGCAGGCACATCTCCATGTGTGCAGGACATGGAGAGGAGGAATTAAAAAAAATGGACTGGAGGTGGCGTGATGGCTTGTCACGCAAAGGCTGCTCGCCTATGAATATTCCATGAGAGTTCACACTTAATTGTTTCTGATTTGTTTATTTTTTTCAATACAGTGCTTTAGCGCACACTCCATCAGTCCCTGCGTTGACACCCTGTGCACCTCCCAACCCCGTAGCACCCCCCCCTTCCCTCCCTCCCTCCTGCACATGCCACCCTCTCCTCACCATCCCCCACACTTTCACAAGTGGTGCTCAGATGTCCATCAAACGCAGCAATGAAGGAT
>JAPTYQ010000013.1:14071887-14082455 GCA_029814465.1 Ostorhinchus cyanosoma | reverse complement strand
TGTGTGTGTGTGTGTGTCCAAAACAGACAATGGCTCCACTGCAGCAGGGGTAATCTCTAGATTCTGCTAATGTGCGATGATAACATTGTTTTCTGAAATCTCAAAATTGCCTCCCGGTTCACAAAAATCATATTACACATCCACGGAAAAGCCACGCTGCTGCTGCTGCTACTAGCGTCGCTTATACCTCCAATCTCTGGTAATGCGGTGTAATGTAGGACACCGTTGCAAAAGGGTTGTTTCATGGCAAAAAAAAAAAAAAAAAAAGAAGAAGAAAATACTGGTAAAATGCTTAGTTTTAAGAAATGGATTCCTGCTGTGTGTTCCAGTGAATCTGATAAAACCGAGACACAGCATCTCCTTCCCTTTATGTTACAGCTTGGTTCTCACCATCACTGTTATGCATTAATTATTAAACACCATTTGTCACCTTGTAAAAGTTTCTTTTTCTCGACAAGAGCCTGTCTTTATCTATACATAAACCTGTTACATAAACCTTTGTCTGTTGCAATCACACAGTCTTTGCTTCGTTTTACACCCGACTGATTAATTAGCTGTAATGTGACGTCACATTTTGCATAGTATGTGGGAAAAACCAAGCACTCTGACTGTCTTTTTGTCATTTATCTTCCTGTCACGGTCCCCTAACTATTATTACATATTTACCCCATGCATATATTCTAAATTACAGCTCATTGTTGGGTAATTACCACTGACAAATAACTAAGTAAATGCAGAGACAGATTACATGGAACATACATGATTCAAGTTCAGTTTAATTGTTAAAACAATGGGATAGTTTTAAAGTTTGGCTTAAATTATATAAAATTGTAAAATTTTCCCAAAAAAATGTTTCATGCATCATTGTTTTTTTCTTGTGGAGGTTGTTCCAGTATAAATACAATCTATTTGAACAACTAAATTTGTAACTTGATTTCATGAGTGTAGTTTTTAGTTGCTTACTTTCTCTTTCACTAATCCTTCGTATTAAAATGGCCTTTTTATATCATATTTACCCATTACTAAACATAGAAATGATATTATTGTTAATGACCATTGATGAATAGGAGTAAATACAAAAGAATTGCAGCCAAAATACTAAGAAAAATATTCATCTTTAATTTCGGAATTGACATAAGTAGCTGAATACTCTATTACAAATCATATGTTAAAACCTTGATAATACAAATACTATTACAAAAATAAATCACTAATAAAGCTTCATTATGTAGTGAGACAATTGTAAAAACATCTGCAAAAATATACCTAAGTATTTAATAAACATGTATCATGACACTGTTCATTTTTCAACTTAACTTCAATTGTACTTTGAATTGATCAAATATTTCTAATAACCTGTTGCCTACTTTACTTCATTACAAGTTATTTAAGTGAAACAAACATATACTTTGTTATTGCAGCAACTACATGAGTATAATCAGAGGAACTACAGCTGAAATATATATATACACACACACACACACACACACACACACACACACACACACACACATAGACATACATACATACACACTGTATTATTAGAACACCTGATTGAATTTCATTTCAACTACAAATGCCATATAGTGTTTTATTGCAAACTACGTGGAGTGTCCTTTTGCAGGAGATTTATTAAAAAATACCTGTGAGAATGTACCCAAGTATTCATATCACTAGAATGGGTGGTCAGTATTGTTGTAATTTTACAACTGAATTTGCATCTTTCTATTTCTTAAGGGTGATTTTCAATCTAAACTCACTGAACAGAACTTAGTGGAGGTATCTGTTGAGGTTTTTTTAGGTGGGCTATATAACTATATATCTACCTGGTAAATACTTGAGTAACTCTAATGAAAGCAATTCACTTCTACTTAAATATATAAATATTCATTGTCATAGTACATGGTGTGTTCTTACAGATATTTTAATGCATTCAGTAAATAAGCTTAAACTATATTAAACCTATTCTTTTCTTTAGTATTACAAGTCCCTTATCATATCATTTCTCATACACTATCCAATTGTTTGTACAGTCAAAATAAACTTGATATGATGAGAAAATGTGCAAGTTTTGTCTCTATTTATCAGTGGTAATTATTAACAATAAACAATAAATAATTACTGGGTAGTTTTCTAATGTAAAAGGAATCATTGTGTTATGTTTTTTCCTGTCAAAAAACATTTCTTTTTTTATTTTCTTTTGACATTTGTGCCTATGTCTGCATCGAGTTCACATACTGGTATTTTGGCATAAAAAGGAAATTAGAAAAACTTTTATTAATGCAGTTTTCTCAGGTTTTATTTCATGTTTATTTCCATCCCTGCATGCAGCATATTGTCTGTCTCTTACACAAAAGGGAAAAAAAAACAGGGTTTCTCGTCCAGTAGCCATCAGTTTTTCCATCTGATAGCGTTTTGGTGAGCTGCTCCTTTGACCCATGAATTTCAATAGCCAGTGGGATGGAGGATGCAGAATTCGGCCATTAATGAGTGGCTGACTGTACAACAAGCGAAGTCTTAAAGGGTTCACTTAAAGGTACAGTGCAGCCTCACAGTTGGCCGCCTCACTCCCACTGTCCCTGTAAGACAGCGTTATGCTCAGCGCTGATGTCTGAACTCTTCAAAATACAAAAATAACGGCTGAAGCTGGGCATCATAATAACCACTTGTCTGGTGGATATTCAAAGATGAAAGCAGAAAAATGCATGCTATTATTTTTTCTCATCCTCCCTACCACATAATGTTCAATAATTTACTTAATTTTACTTAACATCAGTTGAAACCCTATTACCAACCCTTTTAAACCAATGAACCATTTAAGAAGCAGTTCCAATTATTTTTTGTGATACTTCTACAGGCACTTAGTATTTACATTAGCTGTATATTTAACCGTGTTAACTGCTCTTATGTTTGCTTGCCTTGGTACAGTTTACTGAAGCAACCAATAAAACAAAACTAAAAAAGACAAATAAATTAACATGTAAAGGAGGATCAAAACACAGAAAAACAAAATTAACCAGCATGATCCAGGAGACATTGCACACATCTGGAAGTCCTTCCTGAATTCTTTGTCAGAAGTAAAGCACACATATGTGGTATATGTGTGCTTTAGGATTCTATCAGAAAATTCAAATGATTATTATTTTTATACAATATTATTTTTGAGATCATCTACTTTGCCTAGCCTAACTGTGGACATCTATTTTGTCGATTACATTTAAATATAAAACGTACTGCAGACACAGAGCTCACTGTATACCATAATAATGCAGTAATAAATATGAGATAAATGCACAGAATTACTGTGTTTCATTTGTAGAATTTATTAAACAATGTAAGTTATATTTGATCAGCACAAAAACGACACTTCATCTGCGCCTTGGCCATTGGAAAACTCATAAATGCCGACCAGGATTCAAAATACACCACAATTTAAGGTTCACTATTTTATTCTATGTTGTATTCTATTCTGCTTAAGCTGCTGCTGTTCTGAATCCGTGCTGTTATTTAGTAATAATTTGGAGTAAGGATAAGAGAAAAGTAGGGGATCAGGAGTTTCATGAAAGTCTGACAAAATGTTAAAATAAAGTTGAACTTGATAAATCATTGCGGCAAATGTCGAATCATTCTGTTTTCCAATTCAAAGTAGATTTTTGGTCATAATGACAGTTGAAGTTCTTTGGTTTTTACCTGTTCTTTATGGACAGAACATCACACATTCAAATATTTAGAAGAAGAAAGTTCATAAATTCATTCAGCTTTAAAATATGTATGACTAAAATTAAGTCAAAAAGCAAAACACTGAAACATTCTTAAGTGATTTACAAGAAAAGCACATATTTCATCAAGTCTAACATTTCCCCTCTTTCTGATGATCATTTCCAGGGTGTTCTAGATGAAGTTTGCTCCTCTTCCCACTCAGGAGCACATTTACCCCCAACACTGTACCTCATTTCCTCATCAAATACGCAATAATCTGCAAAACCGTGTTCGGGGTGACCCTCCCCTCACGCCCCCGAGACCCCTTGACCACCTCCCCCGCACATGACACAGCGTGCACACGGTAGGGATCGGCCGCGACCCTCCTCTCCTCATTAACCTCGTCTAATTAGATGGCAGGGAAGTCCATTGTTCGCCCTAATGAAGCCTCAATGGAAAGACAGGGCCTCGGCTGGCTCCTCTGACACTGCTGTGAAATTACAATCCCCTTTCCTCCTCCTCGCCGTCCCCTCCCTCCCTCCCTCCTTCCTTCCTCCCTTCCTTCCTCCCTCCCCAACCTCCGGCTCGCCTCTCCCTTTCCCTTTCTCCTCCTATTTCAGGTTCTTGGAAAGCAAACGCCACCTCATGAACAGCTATAGGTTGTCTATCAAGAGAGTTTGAGAGGCAGAAACAGACCAGATAATCCATGTGATAGCTCTACACATTCCCATACTGCTAATTTTGCTCCAGCAGCAGAGCCCAGGGTAGCATTAGCTCTGCTTAGCGCCCCCAGTATGGATCCCATCCACTAATTACTTGAGCTGCTGTGGTTCGCTGAGATTTAAGTACCACCTCAATCCCATTATCTTCCATCCCTACAGCTAGCCCCTGTCGCCCAGGCCCTTTGTAGTGGAGGAGCGGAGGCTGCAGGGTTATTGATATGGGCCTACCTTGCAGATAAGATCCACGGCGGTGCGAAGGAGGAAGCTACGTATGGATAAGAAAAAGCGAGGGAGAGGCATGTACAGGGAGGTGAAAGGCCTTGGATAAATGCCGGAAGGAGAAACAAAGAACGCTGGGGGCTGAGTGAGCGCACCTATGTGAGAAAATCAAAAGCGACGACACAAGAAGCACAAGGTGGTGACTGGGGGGTTCAAATTGGATGGGGTATTTGGAAAGATTATTCGCCCTCCAGTCTTTTCACCCCCACCTCCTCTTTTGGTTCTTTTTTTAATTTTTTAGGGAGGTGGGGGTTTTGCTCTCTGCTCACCCCAGAGCGACTAATTACAATTCACATGTCACACACTCCACACATAATAAGAGTTAGGAAACAGAATTAGAATATTCCAAAGGCCTGCAGGGGGTGTCATCTCGGGAGAAAGAAGGGGAAAGTGTGTCTCTTTTTGCAAAACGGGGGTGAGGAGAGAATAGACTGTGCATGTGTTTATGTGCCAGTGCATGTGGCATGTTCGTACTAGTGGTGGAGAGGTGGGTGGTTAGGGGGCAGAAGGGGGGAGGAGATAGATGAAGGGGAGTGCGAAAAATCGACAACGCTCCCACGCTGTGCATTCCTGCCTCGCCGTCCCGTCAATATACCCGCCACCCCTCACTCTCTTCACACATCGGGTGTTGCCTGCTTGGCATGTCGGCATGGCTGCCTGTTCGGGTGGTGGTGGAGGTGGTGGTGGTTGCGATGGTGGTGGTGGCAGAGCTTTTCCAGAGGGAGGGGGGGGGAGGCGGAGGGCAATTGAGTGACATCTGCTCTGGTGAGACAAGGGGCAGGCGGGCTCCTGGCATTGGCGGCTGCCGTGTCGGAGGCATTGGCACTAGGCTGGATGGGTACAGCAGGGGTGGCGACGGCGGCAGCAGGTGGTGGATGGCCTTAACGGAGAACCGTTTGCTCAAACAGCATGACATCTCCTGGAATGAAAGCACCCACAAACACACACTTCTGGCAACACACACGCACACACACGCACACACACACATACACACTTTCCCAACCAATACATCCTCATGTCTGAACGACAGCATAGGTCGATTTCCATTCTCTGAAAATTACATATATGCACGGAGATTTGGTTAGGTTTAGGCAGAAAAGCAACTTGGTTCAGGTTAGAAAAAGGATTTGGCAGATGGCTAAAGTAAGAAAAATGCATGATGATTACTGTCATGGTTACAATAAAGCTCAGTTCACAACAAAGATTCACAACAGATGAGCTATAACATGCAACTATACTTGCAAAACTATAATGTGCAAGTTCAGACCAATGCAACACGACAGCACAGTACATTATTTCATCAACTTTCTGTAAACTCTGTCGGCTTTTCGGGGCTTTTTGTACTTGGAGAGATTGTAGCATCTTCAAATATTTACAGACAATAGTGAGTTATTTTCCACAGCTGCACTTCTGGTATTCATTGAAATTGCAAAGTGATTCTCATAGCAGTTCTGTTGTTTAGGGGATGTCGTGTCACTTTTAATAAGAAGAGAAAACAAAGATTTTTGAGACGAGATTTAGCGAGGAAACAGCTGAAAATAACTCTGCAATTCATGGTAACAGGTGAAATACAGCCCATATACACTGAGAGAAAGCAGATACTAAATAGTGTGATGCTCTAAAATCAGCCATTGGCATTTTGACAAACTGAATCCAGGTAACGCCATCAGACACTTTAGGTCAAGTTGAGACAGTCCAATTTACCTGCAGCATTTGCCTGTGATGCTCTAATGCTGTTTAGTCTAGCTGTGAGTCTGTGGTTTGGACTTAGGAAATACATGGTTATGGTTTATGGTCTGGGGCGGTAAAGGCCTGAGTTACAAGGAACAGCTGATGACGTTTCCATTTTACTTTTGTACTTTTTGAGTATTTTCAACATACAATACATCCAGTACTTACTTTCAGATATGCACAAAATTTTCATGTGAGCCACATTAGCTGTGTTAGCATTAAGACATCCACCTCCTCCCTCTAAGGATTGTCTCAGGTGGCTGATGTCAGTTTTTCTCTCTTCTTGCAGTTTATTCAACCACACGAGATATGCATAAACACTAGTCATGTTAAGCCCTTTCAAAGCTCAACCAATGTTGTCATTTTCAGAATGAGGTTAGGCTGTTCCCAACCCAACTGGTCATCCATTGGGCTGCTAGACCATAGATATAGTGTAATGTTATTGTCATTGAAACATGCAGTACATTTTGAATTCTTTCAGGTGGATTGTTTATAAAATCCAAGACTTTGCCACCAGAGATTGGACTTTGCATCCCCGTTCATAGGTTTTGATTATAAAAGCCCATTAGGAAAAGCTCATAGAGTTAGGAAAAGACTGTTTTTTGGGTTAAATTTGTGCTTCATCAGTACTGATAAGATGGTTTACAAAATTTCATTCATTGGCAGAATTGACTTTGATGGTGACTGCGAGCTGTCACCAGACTTCTCAACTGACATTTCTGACTTTGACTGGAAATAATGGCCACGAGTACTGTGTAACATTCAGCCCAAGACATAGTTATTTTGATGTTATATTGACTTTGATGTTTGGAATGGATTTTTCATGTAATAAATTTTTATCATTTATTTAAAAATCCTCTTTTTCCAACTCAATGCATGGCAGTTTTTTCAAGATTACATCAAGCTGTAAGTTTTAAGTTTACAGCTAAGATGAGAAGTGAGAGTATTAGGGTTTGATATTACTGCATTTATCATTCATATCTTTCCCTGCCCCTATTTAAGAACCATCAGTGCTAGAACTCTAACAATCATTAAACGTGCATAAGAATATAAGTTCCATAACAGTTAAAACGGACTGTGAGCTGACATTATATTAAACATAGGTTTCGTTCACAGATGTTGACATTACATTTATCCACGGTTTGCTGAAATGTACAACGACTGGGCTTCCATTGCACATAAAATGGCACTCCATCGTCTTTTTCTCTTGCTGTCACTTCCCTGTACTTGACTATTTCTCACCTCGCACTTCAGGTTTCCTCAAAGCCTCCATGTCCAGCACGGAATTGCCTTCAAAGGTATTTTCATCTGCAGTCGACGAACGTGGACAGTGTCAGCGCGACACCAGGGTTCATTTGTGTTGCCAATTACTTTCCTCGACGCCCCTCTACCTGTCGTTTCGTCTTTTATCCTCTTTCTCTTGAGGTTTCCTTAAACCAAACACCGTTAATGAACCGTGGAGCTGACATCTGCAAGAAAGCAACAACTACATTAATGTGAGCGCCGCCAACATCCCAAATCTGTGCCGCGTCACCTGCCACCTCCCAAAGAGAATACATAAGTAAACGGGACAAGAAGAAGGACGGCAAAGTGAAAGCGCTGAAGGAATGTGGAAGTGGGATGAGGATAAACATGGTGATAACTACCTAAGCACTAACGCGTTGGTATTTTTTCATCATCCAAACATATATGTAAAAGTTATTAGCAAGTAGTAATTGCACAGTGGAGGGCAATGAATTCAGGTTATCTAGGGGTGACAGAGAGAAAAAACACAAGATGAGTGACGTTTATTAGATTGTATCTAAACGAATCTACCACTCTCCTCTGTCTTTCTCTCAGAAGTTGTTTCCCTCCTCTTTCATATCACTGCTGTTGTTGAGGCACTGTGACGCTGATGCGGTGTAAATTGATTTCCCGGAAGATGTGATGGATGAATAGAGAATGAACATCTTCATCGCTGACCCCGGCGCCGATTGCTTCTCCCCCTGCCCGCTCGGATGATTGACAAGGCTGCTAACGAGTGCCGTCGCCGGTCGTGTTATAATTTCGCTGTGTTGAAAACAGCACCCGAGACTCGGTCCCAAGGTAATGAGCTTCTGGAAGAGAGGAGGAGAAAGGAGAGGAGAGGCTCACCCCGGGAGAAGTGAAATAAAAGAGTGGGAGTAAATAAAAAAAGGAGACAAAGCACATGAAAGTAGATTAGAAAGAAGTTGAGGTTATCATCGACTTGAGAGGGGCCGTTTCATTGTTTATCTGCTGTCTTGATGGATGTCTTTCAAGATGGGGTTCCTTAGCTACAATATATTCATTTCGCAATCGCTGAGAGGCAAGAAATTTCAAAAGGCGCCATAAAACGTGGTATTTGCATTAAAAGCATTTGATGTAAAACTGCTGTGTGGTGCAGATTGCATGTCACTGTGCACGCTCGTAGACATTCAAGCGTCTATGTGTGTTTTTGAGCATATTCAACATGTTGAATTTTATTTATACGAGTGCAATTGTTTGCATATGCATGTGGAAGGGTTATGCATGTGTGTGTGCTTGTAATTTATTCCTCCACGTGGGGGCTGAGGGCAGGTTTCTCTCTGTTTATTTGGATGATTAGGAGGTGACAATATGTTGCTGATGATCAGGTTTATAATCAGCTACCATCACAGATTATTCTAACCTTGATTAAAGACCTGCAGTCTCCCTATCATCTCCCAGCTCAGCCTAACAAGATAGGACGACGCTCTGATTAATGCCAGAGAGCAACTAGTCATGACACAAAGGACAGGCCTGCATCACCGCAGGAGGACACGGGGAAACTGTCACGCATCATACTTTGTTGTCTTCCTGATTTGTCTGCTTGATACAGGACCTTTGTCTTAATTATTTTTCTTTTACAAATTAATCCGTGTGAGACTGATTCAGTTTTCATTACCGCAATAATAAGGACGACGTTGTTGGCGTCTGCCGTGATTAGATATCAAAAGAAATGTTGCGCCAGAACGTTACTGATGTGCATCCATCTGCTAAACCAACCGACGTCGCTTCCCTTTCAAGAAAAAGTCATAAACTCGCCAACAAACTTTCTTTTGTCTTCACTGGCAGTCATTAGTTATGCGCACATTTGCACGTGTGTGTGTTTGTGTTGATGCGGGGGTTTGTGTTTTCCTGGCAGAGTGTTTGATTCATTACACTGCGAGGTGTTGTTGAGGTCCCGGAGGTGTGTAGGAGAGGATTGAATGAATGAGTCGCTCTCACAGGTTGTCAGATGATGAAGGCACTGATCCAGGGTCTCTGGCAATCAACCGGCTGGAGGCAGACGCAGCAGCCTCTGGCCTTTGATTGGGTTTAGTACTGAACAGTGCCGCCCGGCCTGTCTTTCTCTCCAGGCCTCCTCCGCCAGAGTGGGATCATCATGTACTGTTGGCGAAAAACAAACCTCCAATTTAGCAGCCGTGTCATTCTGAGGAGGAGGCTCGGCGATCTACCACTCATACTAAGCAAAAGTTACTGTCCTTCCTGTGTTCCTAACTGAAATAACAATAAAAAAAATAAAAATAAAACAAATTTGGAACTTAAATGCTGTTTGGATTTTGAAAGGAAAATTTGAATAAAATATTTTATGTAGTTATTTTGTCATCAAAACTCATTCACATATAACCACTATTGGTTTAAAGAGGCAATTTGTAATATTTTGTTGTTAACAAATATACACAAAATAGCTTAAATTATTAACAGATCATCAAGAAATGAGTTTATTTGATCAATGTTTTAATTGATAGGTCAATGACTATAGATACTGAAGTTAAGAAAACAATCTAACAGCAAACAGCCCTTTTCTTGTCTTTGGATAGATGGTAAAATGAAAGTCATCCTTCCAAACCAATAGTGTGTCACTGGTGCATAGACAAAATCTACACTTGGCCAAATGATTCAACCTCAGATCGTAACACTGCCCCACAATAGCACTGCCCCACGCAATAGATAACTTGTAAATAGAGTATATATCTTTTCTGATTGTATTTATTACTTTAGTACTTTTGTGTGTTTGTACTTTTGCTGCTGTAAACCTGGAATATCTTATCTTATCTTATCTTATCTTATCTTATCTTATCTTATCTTATCTTATCTTATCTTATCTTATCTTAT
>JAPTYQ010000013.1:14054415-14066280 GCA_029814465.1 Ostorhinchus cyanosoma | reverse complement strand
TATTGTGGGTCTTTAATGGTTAACAAAATATCCTTGAGAGCTACATTTAGTTGAACAAAAAAATAAACTTCACTCGTGTCCAGGTGCAGGACAAGGTGCCTCATGTGGCCCCACACTGTGCCGGACAGTCCAAATGGAGGAGGTCTCTCCACTTATTGCCCCTTTCCTCTTTGATATTAAAGGCATTCTAGTGAGAATAATTTGTGTTTAGTGCCCTGCTGTGGATAGAGCCGTCCTGTTTGACCACCGAAGCTGACCTAATTCATCCTCTCCCAGTGTGCATGTGTGTGTTTGCGCTAAATGCAGAATAGCTGTTGTGACTGGGTGCACACAGAGCCTTGTTGTTGTTGCTCACACAGCCTGTATGTGTGTGTTTGAGGGCCACTGAGTACGTGACCTCTCCTCCAGCTTCCCCAAAGCAGTCGCTCAGCAGGAGGCTAATTCATGCCAAAGCCAGGCTGCCCCACCGCTGGGGGAGCGCGTGCCCTCTCTGAGCGCCCCTCCTCCAGCGTGCCCTCTGACCTGTGTCTCCGTGGCGATGGGGTGTCCCATCACAGGGACACACCTGGCACCTGGCCACTGGAAGCGTCCATCCTTTTTCTTGCCATCCAGGAGATTATTTGTGAGGGGGGGTTGGTAATGAAGTTTAACGTCTTCATTCAGAGCGCAACAGGAAGTCGCTCAGGCAGCAGCTTGGAGGGTATTTCAGCTCTAGGATTTGACCCTGAAGGCAAATCATGACATTGGTGCTTTTTCGTGGTTTAAAATGCCTTGTTATTGTGTTGTGGCCTAAATGTGTTAAGAATGAACACATTTAAAAGTGGTATATATATATAAAATATGTAATGACTTTATATGGAGCCATCCTTTCCTGAAAGGTATAATGAATGTTCTTTAAATCCTGGGCCATTTGTTTCCAGTGGGAATCATTTCAATGTAACACAAAACAATGGATTATCTGATAGATGCTTCATTCATTTCAACCAACTTGTGATCAGAAAACAGTAAAGGTAAGACAAAATTCATGATCATTGCTTCATAATGCGACTTTTATTTTTGTTCCTGTTTGTTTTTAGAAATAACACTTGTACTGTTGAATCTGCTGAATGTTCTCTTAGTGCTGCAAAGTTTGTGTCATTGGATTGTTGTTTTATGAAGTATTTCATGACATACTGGTGTCAGAGTATAAGCTTGTTTTGGATATTTTCCCATTTAAGTGCTTTTTTAGATTGTGCTGTTATCGGGCAGTTGGTTTAGTTGAGTTTTTAAGCTGACGTTCATGTGGTCACATGGATGTATAGAATGTGTTTAGTATGTCCTAGGTCTTTCATAATGTCATTCATCTTATCATATACTCATATGGGCTCAAAGGCTGTTTGAGCGACTGCCCTTTTTGCTTCATAGAAAAAAAGTATCCTTTTTATTAAAATACATAAATAAAATTCCTGGTCTGCATAGGGATGTAAAAGAAAACGGCAGTATAAAAACACCACAGTTATCTACCATATGCATTTCCTCATAATAGTGGGTCACAGTATTGTATATAGAGGACTGAAAAATATATACAGAGATATAAAAATGGCTTGATAAATGAATCCATGTGCCTATAAATGATACAAAAAAGGCATTTTCTATTAAGTTATCTGTAAAATGTGACAAATATGGGTATTTCTGTTGTCATTTCTAACCGTTTTAAGTTAATTTTGCGTTAAAACCCCTAAAAGTAGTGTTATGAATAGTGAAATAAATAGATAACCAATATCTGAATTGCAAGTTGTTGTTTTTTTGGAGTAAAATTTTTGTTTTTTACTTCACTTTTAAGAAATTTTAAACTGACATGAAATGACAATGAATAATGAATAAGTCACTGAAAGCTCTAACCAATACAGACTCAGAGAAGTGGGGGGGGGCATGCTGCCTTCAGGGGCCGACCAAAGGATATGTAAATCTTGTAACTCACCACAGATAAAGCAGACATCTTCCACATGAAGCAAACAATGTGAAGTGATATATAAAATGTTTCTATGCATGTTTTTTTTTTTTTTTTGGGTGGAGATATTATCAGAAATGTGGAAGTGTGAAAAATGATGTATTTAAAGTCAAAGGAGCGTAGAGAGACGTTAAAGCTGGGGGTCATATTCTACTCAAAAGTTAAAATATTTGCTTTTGGAAGATAACTGTAAAGTCCTTGAACGATAAATGGACTTATATAGGCTACAACACTCAATAACTCTAGTATCACGTCTTCACATGCTGCTGAGTCAAAACAAGTGTCTTCCTATTTATCGCCCCCTCCCCAATCCATCCTCCTGTTGCTGTCTCCCCCTACCTTTCCTCCGTCCTCTATTCTTGTTGCTTCCATTTCCAGACATGACATCACTCGGCCACTGACTCAGCAAATCGCTCAGCGCCCTGTCTCTTCTCTCTCCTTATTACATGCCGATTAGCCGCACAAAGTGGTATAAAAAGGTGTCTAATGCAATTACCCTAGTTAGGACGTTTTAATAGTGTGCTGTGCCTCAGAGATGTATGTGCCAGCCAGCCGCTGACATTAAATCAATAATCAGCCTGTCACGCCTGCTTGTTAATTCAGCTCTTTGCATTTTATTCCCCAACATGGTAAGATTGATTATTGGTAGCGGGGGTTTTGAAGTGGGCCAGGGTTTATAATGATATGTGTAATGGGGTATGGGCCGTGTTGCTTTAATTTGCATGGTAGGTACTAACTGAGATTTCATCTGTGGGATACTCGTAGCCTCTAATTTGTTCAAATAAATTGCTATATGAAAGAACAGTGGTTTTATTGAGTGTGTGAATGTTTCCTCATGCATAACCGTGTATATATATATATATATATATATCTGTGTGTGTGTGTGTGTGTGTGTGCATGGAGGCAAGAAAGAGAATGAGTCGGAACCAAGTGACCGAAATCTGTTTTGTTTCTGCGTTTTTTTATCCCCGCTGTAGACGTAACACATTACTCAGCACTCGTTTTCAAATGACTTTATTTAATACTCGCTAAAAGCAGGCATTTATGACTCATTATATCGCTTTCCCTTTCATCCCTTTTGGTGAATTATCTTCTTTCATTTGTATAAAAAGAGGGTTTAAAGTCAATTACAACTCCTTTCCTTTTCGGCTGTAACTGCACTGAACCATTTAAAGCTATAGTTTAGCCTCACTTTATTTTTGCAATAATAACAAACGGTGGCATGTTAGATTACAGATGGGTATCAACAATCATAGTAGAGTGATACGTCGATAATAATGATAAGTAACACCATGTGATAACTTTTAATGAACAATGATATTAGACAAAGACAAAGCATAATAATTGGAAACTTTATACGAATACTTATATGTTAAGTAGCTTTTATCTGGGCCATATTTGTTTTCAAATTGCAATATGTGGTCAGTAATAGGTTTATAATTACCAGTAACATTGTTTTGGCAGTAATGTAGCCTAGTATCACCAAAACACCATTTAAAAGAAGCATTTCAAGAAAAAAAAACACACCAAAATGTCCAGTATTTAGCGTCCTGCCTTCGTACTTAACCTATTTGAACTCTTCTACGCAGATGATGGTCTACTGTTTTAAAGCAATTTCATTCAACACTCGTCAAATGTCATTTATTGTTCTGTCTTCCTTTTGTCACGGGAACAGGCATCACATAACATACTGACTGTTGCCTGTAGAAGCTGTTTAGTAAAAGAACTCTTGTGAGTTTTTAAGATTGCGCACAATATTTCCTGGCGTTGTCTTGTTCCATCAAAAAAGAGATTGACAAATAAATGTTACAGTTATTGCCACCCTGTGAAAAACTAAGCTATATGTGTCTCAAGACTTTGGCACAGTACTGTAACCCAATAAAATATCTTACAGTTTGATCCATATCCTGTTTATCAACATATATTGTGTACTGGTTATTATTTAATTCTAATGGAACAACCACAAGTTATGCTAATGTGAATGTTTGTAACAATACAATGCCACTGACAGGTAACCACATTAAATGGAGCTTCACACTGAATAATTAAATATGAATATTTTAACAAGGAAATGGTACATGCAGTGTGTTTAACACAGTAAATGGAAAAATAAAGTATAATAACATGAGTGATGTACTAGAAAACCATACAGTAATGGAGTAAAAGTAGAGAAAACATTAACATTTATAAAAGTACAGTCTGATTTATTTGTTAAAATTGGACCAGGAACTTTCATGCAACTTAATAATTCTAAAATAAATAAATAAATAACCTTACAAATATAGAGACATGCTCAAAGAGACACGGAGAATAGACCCCCCCCCCCCACACACACACACACACACACACATACACACACATACACATACACATCTCCATAAGAGGAATAAGTCAAAAGTAGTAGACCTGCATCCTGTGGTTCATTAGTGTTAATTAGACCTCTATTAAGGTGTCTGACTCAGTCTGCAAACACACATTAGCAACTCACTGAAAACACATGATCTCTGGCCTAATGGTCAGAGTGACTGGGCCTTGGGGGGGAATCCTGCCTCACATCACTACCACAGTAAGCTTCATTTGGATTCTATTTATGCACAAGCACACTCCAACGAAAAAAAAAAACCCAAAACTCCCTCCACAGTCCCAAACTCCACCATGTTTGCTGCTTCATTCAGTTTAAAGGCTGGAAGTTCTGCACAGTGTAGTACAGTGTGCTATTTGGTTAAATCATTTATCTCTTTCTATTTTGGATGAAGGTGCAAAACCACCTGCTCAACCTTGGGTAAACAGCGTGGAAGTCAAAATGACACTTTAGTGAATACCACAAAGTTTCAACTCCCAACTTCACGCTTTAACTCCAGACTCACAAATTTGTCCGAGGCTCCACTAAACATTTTTAATTACAAAACATTCCTATATGGTGATTCAAAGAATTATGGAGTTGCTCTACCCCCCCCTCCCTCTTAGCCAAAGTAATTCTGTTACGACGCAGTGATGCCTCCGTTTCCTTCAAGGAGATGGCTGAAAGCAGTATTAATCATTGTCTGGTGCTGGCCCACCTTCCCAGGGTGTTTTGCATCCTGCGACATCACTTTCAAAGTCTTACCTCCAAAACCGCCGAGAGTGACAAAGTGATTCTAAAAGACGAGCGGCGGCGAGCATATGGCGGGGGGGACGGCCATACTCCAAAGCCAATCCTGCAAAGAAGATGAAGAAGAGGACGAGGGGGAGGAAAGGAGGACTGGGAAAACGATGCAGGAATCAACATTATTATCTGAAGCTTTCTTTTTCTTCTTTTTTTGGGTTTGTTTCAGACTTTACTTTTTGCCCTTCCTTAAACTTTCTTCTTTGGGTTCACTTTTGCTGATTAAATTTGTACTACCTTGAATGCGGTTTTACTTTAGTCAAAGAGGGGGAAGAAAAAAAAAATCAAATACACAGCCGCAACCTTATAATTCAATTTTCTACATATTTTGTCGCAAACAAGAGAATTGTCATAATAAAGCTTGGCGCTCTGACCTGCATACATGCATTAATAAATCAAACATTGATTTGGTGCTAAGTACCTGGCGAGTGTTTGCCTCGAAAACAAATGAATGCCTCACCATGCTCCTGTTTCCTGGCTGCCTGTGATTGGTTGTGACAGATATTCAGGCTTTTGGTGGAGTAATTAGAGAGCCTCGGGGTGTGAGCCGAGAAGAGGCCTTCAGCGCTCGGTTACTTCACAGTCTTTCCTCTCCTTCTCAGGTAATTGCTAGCAGCTGCACAGCCATGGAACTGATCCTAAAAGAGGCTTTTGCATCGATTGCCTTCTTACCTCTCCATCCCCCTCCCCTCCCGTCTTCTCCCTCTTGCCGTCGTCGCCTCCTTGCTTCCTCAGATCCCACCGACCACTCAGATGTACCTGGTGCTGAAACAAGCCGGAGCCACTGCTGACAAGAACCTCGGTGACTGCAACCGAGTAAACATTACAAATTTTGTTTACCTTCACAGTCCTGAAGGGCTAAAGGCATCAAGTCAGAGAGAAACAAAATGCACTTCTACCTCTGGAGACACAATGGGGGAGTTCCAGTCTGCGTTTCTGACCAAATGTTCACCACCACCCACAGCTTTGTCAGGTCTGAACGGCTCTGGACCACTTAGGCTCCCCACTGGAGTTCCTGTGCTTTTTCTTCAAATTTCTGCCACTCTGCAGCTGCTTTATCATACATCTCTGACAGCAGCGGCCAGCGGACTCCAAGGTGGATAAGCATAAGCAGCATGGGAGATGCATGAGTAGCGAAATCATGGAGCACAAAAAGTACTTCTGTTACAGCCAATCTGTCAGTCCTTTCCAAGAATAACAACAAACTTTAGAAAATAACGTTTTAATCGAAGTCAAACATCGGTTAAGGCCACTAAAAACATTTGAGGAGGTCAAAATGTCTCAGACATAGATAATGTCTTGCTGCAGGGTTTATTAAGATATACTGAGCAACTATGTTTACAATTTAACAATACCTCACATTATAGTTTTTACAAAATCTGAAAATGTTCCGACTTTCTTTCTAAATTTTAACTTGATATTTTGAAATTTGTGGGTTTTTAAACATGTTTCTTTTTTTTTTCATTTGTACACAAAATGATGCTCATACGTGAACGGCAGTTGAAATGTTACTACTGTCACAGAAAGTTGAGAATTGGTGTAAAAAAAAAACAACCCAAACAAATAATATGTAAATTAGATATATTTCCATGAACTGATTTGAAGTGTAAAGTCACTGTTGCAGCATCATTAGATAGTCGGCGTGTTTTTATACTTTCTGGGAATATCTGGGAAGCTGCTGGGAAATAGCTCATCAGTCACATGATTTAAAGTAAGTGTGTTACCGGGACAAAAAAAAATATATCACCTTACAGTTATCATGAGCCTTTTCTACTGTAATACTTAAAAGCACATAAAATATGTCTTAAACTCAAATATCTCCCAGCAATCTATTTGAGTATTAAAGGATGTTGAATTACTACCTTTATACACAAAATGGGAAATAACAGAAGATGGCACATGCAGGTCTTAGGAGAAATGAAACAAAATACCATAGATAATGTTAAAATTAACGAATGAACCATTTACATTCAGGTTTGTACAATGAGATGCTTAAGGTTTGGGTAGATTTAAAACTATTTGGTTATGAAAACATTACAGTTAAAGATGAAAAATAAGATCACAGATAATCTTCCTTTCTGCCAATGTGGTGTGAGTCGGGCACGATACTGAAGATCTGAAAATGTCACTTCATGCACACACATACTAATATCCCACTATCATTCTGAATTTGACAGATGACATGTAAACAGCATATATATACACCGAACCATAGGGAGCGTCTTCTGATTCAGACATATTAAATATACTGATATAATTTGGTTTTATGAGGCTTCTTTAGACACATGTACAGTATTTTTTGGAAAAAATTATCTAATTTTACTGCAAATTATGACACGCAATCAATATTTAAGGTCATCTGAGGTAAAAAAAAAAAAAAAAAAGATCCTCTCTGGTACAGATGGATGCTCTGAAGAAAAGTCCACATTTTTGGTCAACAGAACAAACACACCTATTGTTAAACATTATGATGGAGGATATCAACAGGTTTCGGGATATGATATAAGAAAATGCCAAAAAGTTGACCTTTAACTAGAAGGTGTTTGAAGGAAGAAAAGATTAACATGAACAGCTGCATGTAAACAGGAATATAAGTGGAAATTAACTTCCACTCACCATTTAAACAGTTTAATTGGAATATTCTTTTCCGAAATGAGGGGAAAATTTATGCCACCCATGTAAACAACAGTCATTTTAACTCCCATATGAATCAAGTGTTATTTTTATGATGAGGTTGGGTTATGAATCGATAAAGTAGGAAATAACATACAGGTTAATTGATAATAAAACCAATCATTAGTTCGGCTGCTGAGTTATGGAATTGATGATTTTAGCCCTAACCCTCTAGAGTAAACACTTTTCTCTAACACTTAAGCACTTTGCTCACATTTCATAAAACAAGGCTTATTTTGTGCTAAGAAATATTTTTCTTTTTTTTTGGGTGAAAGTACACTCATTTCCAAACTGGTAATTATACAAAAGCACATTTCAACGTGTCATGAATACACCCCATGAGGAAACAAAAGGCAGACGGAGCACTATTAGCAACTGAATATGCCTTCTCTTTCAACCTGCAACTTTTCTGCGAGGCTAGAACCTGCCATTACTGTCCATTATCTTCATCTTGGTTCAGTGTAGGAGGTTGGACAGGCAGTAAGTAATCGGAGACTGAAAGGAATGAAGGTCAGAGTTTGGTCAAATGATCATTTCTAATTACTGTGTAGGATTTTTGCGCACCACATGAATTAAGTCTGTCACACATCTTAATATGTTGATTATAAAATTATCCATGCAGGTTATATTGACCCAGTTTTGTTGGTAGAACTTATTTGAAGCTATTTAAACAAGGACTACAGGTTTCTGAAGTGCTTATGGATGTTTTTTTTTTTTGTCTTTGAATAGGTTTACATTTGGAATCACGTCAATGGACATTTTCCAATCTGTCCGTAACGCTTAAATCACCAGGGCTTGTCTTTAATGGTAATTTACACATGTGCAATCTTAGGGGAGTCATAAGGCAAAGGATTCCTCTGCATGGTGAAATAAGAACTAAAGGATATGAGGCCATTTTACGGGAGCACCCTGTGGCGCAAGTGCTTTTCATTCATGAAGTTTCCATATTTCAAGATGATAATGCCCATGTTCACAGTGGCGAGTGGATTCATGAACAGCAGGGGAAAGTCAAATGCCTTTTCATGTCTTCCCCTGGAAACACCTAAACATTACACAACATTCATGGCAACAGATTTGCACCTAAAGGAAACGCCTCTATAAAAATGAGAATAAGGCCAGTATATTCAGAGCTTATTCTTTTTGTACAAAATGTACAATATGATTCTAATGCTTTTAATTTGTGTATTAATCAGAAGTGGTAGGACTAAGTATTAACCCATAAAGACAACCAAAACCATCTACAATATTTGATACCTATTGATCCACTAATTTGATCAACATATGTAAATAATTGGTGTAAAATGAAGTTTGTCTTTTCATAGTCATCAGATAGGACCCATTTGGACATTCAGAGGCTCCGTAGTTACCACGGAAACACCATCATCTTCTACAACATTGACTCATCATTAAAACCCATGGAGTTGAATAAATGACAATGGATGAATACACTTGTTTTTCTGACCATTTAGTGATATATTATGTTGAAAAAGTCGCTTATTCTTCAGTTTTCTCTATTTTTAATATAATATTTGTCAATATGAATCTGAGCTTTTATGAACATCTACATGATCAGTGAATTAAATGCAGGAAAATACCTGATATTCACAAATGCTGAGGATAATATAATAAATGGCAATCAATCACTCAAAAAAAAAGTCCAATATAGAGAAAAAATATTTAGAAAATGCTACAAAATTCCATTATATTTGACTAAGCTTATATTTATATTCATCGATCAATGCACTACGGGATTATCTTTGTGTATGTCAAAAGAATGAACCACAAAAATAATGGACAAATCCTCTTAAATGACTTAAAATTAGTCTAATGAGCCTGTTTTGAACATAAAAGATGCAGAAAGTACAGACATTTGTAGAAGTAAAGGTAAAAAAAATATGTCAGACACCCGAAAACTGAAGTATAGAAATGAAATATTTGTACTTAATTACTTCCCTGTTATGATCTTGATCATACAGTGAGTTTTGTTGTTCTGGCCTTTTGTTTGTTGAAACAGCACGAGGACAATAGCGGTGCAGTTTGGAGTCCTTAATGCATTCATCCTGCCAATAAAAACAAGATAGAAAGTGACAGAATGCATGCTTGACATCCACCAGCACCCACATAAAGGCGCCTGCTCAGATTGGCTTACTGTATTTATACGCTCCGTTCTACAGCACATCAGAAATATATAAATTTCCTTGACGTGAAATAAAACAAACCCTAAGGGCCTCGGAAGAAGAAGCAAATCACACATCATCTCCCTCAAAAAAGATGACAAGCAGAGACGGAGCTGAATAGACACAGAGACTTAAATGACAAGAGAACATAGATGAATGTGATGTACAGTACCAATAACAAAATGCTTAAATGACAAAAGGAAATAAAATGAGACACGGCGTAACGCTTCACCTCGCATAAACCCATCACCGCACAAGCGCGATTCCTTGTGGAAATGGTTGAAAAAGTGACATTTTATTGCAGGGGAATGTCCGCAGCAAACCCCACACTGGGTTAGTATGGATTACATTTCTCTTTTAACACAAAAGGTTATTGTTTTGTATCAGGGAAAACGTTGCTGAATATGCTCTTTCTTTTATTTTAATTAACATCACAAGCACGTCATAATGTCACCACTTTCCCCTTTGTCTCCCAAGTGGCACCCCTTCGCCGTCTCTATTAAAAAAAAAAAAAAAAGAAAGAAAAAATGTTATTCTTTGGTGCACCCTTGGCGGGGGAAGTGTGTGAAAGGCTGAGACAGGGGATTGTCAGGACGGAAATATTGTAGTAAAATAACAGCAGGGGCAGGTGTTTTGTTTGAGCGGGCCCTCTTTGGCATTTCTCAGCCAGCTCAAGAACACCACTGCAATTATAAGCGACAATAGCTGCACAGACACAGGTATAGATTCATTACCTTTAACAACCTCGGGCCTCTTTCTCCAGATGCTATCAGATGATCCTTTTCTTTTCATTTGCTCCCCCTCTTGTTCTTTTTCATTCATGTCCTCTAATATAAACACAAAAACCAGAGAACACAGGCGCACAAAAGCGCAGACAGAGAAGGTGTTTGGAAGAAGAAATTATACAGAAACACATGCATTGTCAAACTGCAGCCAGATGTTCACATCTGCTAAATCCATAAAAGGAAGGAAATCATTTCCAATAGCAGCTTGAGTGACATGCAGCTACAGGTTTCCACCTAGAAAAGTTGTTAATTTTTTTTCAAGCTTATGCTAATAAGGGATCATATGTAGGGATCGTAGCTGTAGCCCCTAGAAGACAGAGTGGATTTTGTATTTTTTAATACTTTGGATTTTGTCTGTGTTTCTGTTGCCTTGTTTGGTAATAGTGTTTTCAGCACAACCTCACCTGTGGGACTTCACAGTTATTTTTTTAATTTGACATGCTGTATTAACATACTGAACCTAAAATCAAGCAAAAAAACCAAAGTATGTGTACGAAAAAGTTTGATTCTTCACTGTTTTTCACCAAAATCATGTTGAATGAACTATTTTAAACTTAGAATGAACATATAAATTGAAAACTTCCAATAAATAATTACATATTTAGCAAATGGCAACGTTATGTACAGTTATATTTATATTTTCAGGAAAATTATAAACTATTTACATAAGATAAGATAAGATCAGATCAGATAAGTACACAATGCAAAAGAGAAGGCACCTAACAATAAAAACAGAACAAAATATACACAAAATAAAATCTTTATGTGCAAACATATGCAAATGTGCAAAATTAATAAATAGAATGTGTAAAATGTATTGCTAATAGCCCAATCTGGTGTCACAATATGATGCTACAAACATGTCCAATGAACTATTTTTTTACGATTAAGAAAACTATGTACAACAATTAATTAAAAAAAAAAAACTACAACCTTGTATCACATGTTGCCACACATCTAACTGGTCAATGTAATGCACTTTTTCATCTTAGAAGCCTGTTTTTACCATCTCTTTCTGTACCAAACAACAATATTGCTGAAAATGATGTTTTTATTGTGACATAAGTCTGTTTTTACTTGACCTTTCAACACAAT
>JAPTYQ010000013.1:14007165-14019310 GCA_029814465.1 Ostorhinchus cyanosoma | reverse complement strand
GTTCAGAAGATTATATCCCAAGTCAGAGCGTCACATTTGTCAGCTAGACCTAACACTGGAAATGCACATGACAGTCACACTTTTCCTGCATTATGGAAATATTTTGTGTCAAAGTGTGAGCTAATCATTTGATGACAACAAAAGCAATTACACGCCTATATGGGCTGGGCTATAAGGGCTTAAATGTTAGCTATATTTCTATATTTGATGTCTTTTTAGGTAGGGTTAGGTTTAACTACATCCTAAACACAGAAGCTGTTAGATGTGGAAGATGACAATACATGCATTATGGCCTTGCACATCATCTGTTACAAGCCCGACCCTGAGTGGATGGTGTTTAGAAGGAGTGGATGAAAGAGTAATTATAGAAACACATTAATTTTTCATGTTTTTTTTTAAGGTTCATCATGAGGCTTTGTAAAACACCACAACCAACCCTACACCCACGTCATCCTCTGAAGACACACAATCCACAAAGTAAGTGAAATAAGTGAAGCCATGCGTGTGGACTTGGAAGTTGATAATTACCCCTGCTGAACACAACTAACAAGCAGATTCATATGTGCTGTATAATTAATGATTAAAAAGGAAAACAGCTATATTATTCAGTCAATGCTGGCACGCTTTATTACTTTCCTTGAAAGCTGATTATACTGCAAAATTTTTTCATGGCAGCCAAGGATTAGTGAGTTTCATATTGACATAACTGCATGCACCACCTTCTGTGCTAAGTATCTTTAAAAATCAATTGTCCAAAAAAGAATGGTGCAGGCAATTACTTTATTGTCGTAGCACATCATCATCTCAGTAATGATCTCAAATGCAGGTAATGTTGAGGGTAATAATCACTACATAATGGAAGACGGGCTTGACTGAAATGCCATCGCTTCTGGACTAAACTAAACCTGACTTTGTGATGAGATAAAAGTCTGAACAGCAAACTAAAGGGTTCGGCGTGAGTGTTGACCACTTTGATTTTTCCTCAGCGGATGCAGTCATCGTCAGAGTTGACTGTGAACTTGCTGAGAGTACAGTTACAATGGCAAAAAGTTCTGTTAGAAATGTCACATTTGTGTTTGCACTTTTGATGCTAGGCACAATGCTAATCTAGTCACTGTGGGAACAAGCAGTTAAGTGATATCGGAGTTGTCATTTGGTGTAACTTTAGTGTGGTTTTGTGTCAAAATGAGCAAAAGTTTGGAGTTCGAAGTCAGAAGGCAGTTTTTTTTTTTTGTTTTTTTTTTTGTGAACGTGCAGTAAGCTTTGGAAATTCTCAGTGAGGTTGTAAAATCCCGTCGTCTGAACTGCCTGTCATCAATGCAGGCCTGCTGTTGTTGGAGAGGTCAGGGGCCAATCTGGGCATCAGAATGTCCTGGAAGCCTAATGTGACAGTGCACCTGCCTTGCATTTCAATCCTTGCACACAAACCCCCACCACCAACACCACCTCAAAAAAAAAAAAAAAAAAACTCACACCAGACCTCGCCATCAAAGAGCTCGGCCCGCGCTGACTCACATGCAGCAACAGCCAGGACATCTGTGGAGCTTTGGCAGGCCGGCCATGTGTGTGTACATGTGTGCATGCCTGCTCGCTCGCAGGACTGAGTGTGTGCGTCTTTACATCCAGACAGTGTGTGAGACCTCACATTCCAGCCAACAGCGACTCTTAGTTAGGCTGTGTTTGGCCAGCGAGCCACTGGGAGCCAGGCCGTGTGTTACAAGTGGCGTCCATGTCGGAAGCAGAGGCCTGTGGCTACACCCTAGGTGTCTGACGGTGGTGACTCATTTTTACAGGAAACTCACATCCTTACAGTACAGACACACACAAGCACTCATAATTTTCTTTTTTTTGCTTGTGTTTGAATCACTAAAAAATGAAAATACTTTACATGCAGCCACGCTCAGCTGCATGAATATTCATTTGCAACTGTGATGAGCTGTGACATACTTTCCTGGCAGGGCCTTGGGACCACATGGCCGGGGTGTTAGAGGAATAGAAAGGCCGTGTCGGAGCGTGTTACTCAGGCCTGCCTCATTCAATTGGATCCAACCACGATGGTCGGATTTCTCAATCTCAGATGGATTCCAGACGTTCCCTTAAAAAGCCGCTCCTCCCCTTCCTTCACTCTTTGATTTCAAAAGAGGGACTTTGCGGCTGGTTAGGGCTGCAGGGATATCTGTATGTGCTTCACAGTGCATATGTGGACGTTTAGCACAAGTGAGAAAATGGAAACCATGTCGACGAAGAGGTGCACCTTGCTCCCTGTCTCTGCAGAGGTGACAAAACATTCTTTACTCAAGTAGACATGTGTACACTTGTGTAAAAGAAATAATTCTGGTAATAGTAAAAGTACTGATTCAACCTATTTATTGTAGTAAAAATATAAAGTACAGGTTCTGAAATGCACTCAAAGCACAAAGTCAAAAAATATCTTCTTGCCAGACATTTCTAGTAGCCCTTTCTGAACCTCATGGAATATTAATGTCCTACACATGGACTTGACTCAGTGAAAGTATTATCACTTTATCCCTAAAACTGTTTTGCAAACTATCATCATCATCATCATCATCATCGTCATCAAAAAGTTTCTCATCAGTAGTGTAAAAGAAAGCCCAAAAAAGAGAAAATGTAACTAGTTTCATATTTTTTCAGTTCTTCTGTATTAGACTTTTATTTTGTTGCTGGTGGTTTTGGACCTGCAAACATTTAAAATCACAATTACCAGGAAAAAGAAAAAGCTTAGTTTGAAAGCTAAATAAAACTTTTGACTACCAACCTCAGTACAATTATTGTGTATAAAATGGATAAAAACAACTGGATGAAATGAACAAAATCACTTTTTCAATAGTAATTCTCTTGTTTTTTATCACTGTATGTGTATAAATAAGCTTTTGTTAGACTTTTTACCCTTGTGGCAAAAAATGACAGAATTGCCAACTGTTACGTTGAAGATTAATACATTATTCTAATTTTTTTTTAAAATGCAATAAAAATAGTGAACATTAGCTTCATCTTCAATTTACTTGAACAGTTTTCAATATAAGCAGCAGAACTGAAAAATGATCTGTTTGTCTTGTTATGTCTTCTATGTTGTTTTCTTTTGTCATGCATAATATACACCAATAGTTCTATTTATGCAGTTGTATTTTGGATATGCAGTGCCTTTTAACACTCAAGAGAATTGTATGTGGAAAACCTACAATTTTCAGTGTGTAACAGCAAACAAATTGCACCACAACTATCCTTAGTTTTGTTGCCTTAGCATTAGCATGTCTTAGAAATCAGCATTAAAAAGAAGGAAAATGTTATTATGTTATTATTATTTCCAGTTGGTGCTTTTAAGCGTTGCATTGAAAACACCTGAAATGAGACTTGGTGTTTGAATTATTGTCACGTCCATTTAAGAGAATATAAAGAACAGAAATGATATCTGTCTTGAACGTTAAGGAGTAAAAATAAATCATCAAGTAAAGCCCAGATGCTTGAAAACTCAGCTTAAGTACTGTAACGAAGTATTTGTACTTGTCACTTCCCACCTCTGATCTCTTGTCGCTTTTCTCAAATAAAGCCAGTGCTTCTGGGTAAAATTTCACCCACTTTAACGAGCTGTTGCTTTTGTGAGGCGTCGGCACGGGGAAGCTGGCATGGTGGACCGTGGCGGAACAATGGCGCCTTTCCACGGCTGCCCATTGTGCACAGATCTTTGCATTGTTCGGTCCCCCTTAGCCACTCGCGCCCGGCCAGCTGGCACGGAGATGGCAGCGCCGTTGACAAGGTTCACAATACCCCCTCTAGTCCACACCACAATAGAGGGACATGGACACAGGCACCTCTATGGCACACAAGAGGCTGTGGAGGGGATACTGGGGCCTCACAGGCAGGTGGTGCTGCCAACGTATACGCAACATGGTGGTAGCTTTCAACGTTGACAAGGGGCTGGCAGAAAGGTTTCTTCTTTTAAAATCCACATTGTTCACACGGGGGACTCTAGAGGATGAGTGTTTGTGCTGTTTTGTCTCAGGGAAGATGGGGAGCTTAGTCTCATTCTCACTGAAAACACACATACAGCGAGTAGATGTGTGCGAAACCCCCCCCAAAAAAACTCAGTCTGCTCAAACCGCTCACTGTTTGCCTCAGCTTATTGAATTATTGCTGCGACTTTAGTTGTCAAGGCTTATCAATAAGAGGGAAGTGGCAGATTCACATGTCTCTGCAAACCGGAGGGGAAGCAGAGAAGAGAAAAGAGGAGGTTTTATTTTCTGAGCGAGGCAGAACGCTGGAGTCTCATCTCCAGTTGAGTGACAGCTGGATGCCAACGCTCTGCTCCTCAAGTCATGATACGTTGTTCCACTGAGTGTCATGTTTGTATGGGTGCTCCTGCTCATGCCTGAGAAGCTGGTTTGTCATTTCACAGGGAGCTTTAGTGTCTCTGGGAAGCTCCGAGGAAGTTAGTTGAAGGGTATTTGACAGCAACATCAAGGTTCTTGAAGGTCACATAAAAACTACTCAGATACTCATATGGTTTCACAGGGGGTAAAAACACCCGTGTGTAAATATGATGTAGGCACTAAAGGTCTACTGCAAGCCCCCAAAGACTGAGAACCACTTTTGTGGTGACTTCTAAATGCTATTTTTCCCCCTGCATTTAACCTTTCTTCAGTGATTTAGCACCATTTATTATAATACTATGAAGGTTATTAGGATCAAAACAGGGAAAACCCGTACCCCCTAGAAATTGGTACAAGCAATGTTTGCTTTTATTTATATTTCCACCACAAAACATGCATCGAAATAATTCATATATCAGTTCACATCTGTCTGTTTTACCTGCATTGAGTTCTGAGATGTGCAGATCCTCTGGCTGGTTCTTGAAGGCAGCATGCCCCTCCGTCTCTGAGGCTCCATTGGTTAGAGCTTTCTGTCACTTACTCATTATTCATTGTCATTTCATGTTGGTTTTACATTCCTTGAAAGTGAAGTAAAAACCGTTTTAATAAGACCAAAAACCAAACCTTTTTTCTTGTTTGTCTATTTGTTTGCCTATTTTTCATGTTACACTACTTTTCTGAACAAAATGAATTGCTATATCAATCTGTAATCATTTACTCATATTTACTCACAGTAAATCACACGTTATTTAACTTTTTTCAAAATTGGATCTCAAAATTTTCAGCTTCAGGACCCAACATTTTCACTGTAATGATCCAGTACAGATGAGTCTTTATTTTGCTGATGTAAAATATTTTGCACACTTTGATATGTAACATATTGGGTATCAGGTTATATGAAGAGCTGAAAAAAGTGATTATGAGCAGATATGGCAGAAATGAACATAATTATTATTATTATATTGTTACGATTTTTTTTGTTTGTTTTTTTTTTACACACGCACAGATGTAAAAGTATGAAATAAATCAGATTACCAGATATACATTTACAAAGACATTGGAGTTTGGGGGAAAATCCAGGTGTGTTGAACCTATTTCTCAGGTAACTGCTGTTATCTGATAAAACATATCAGATTATGTTGTTTACATGATCACTTGAATACCTTATAACTCCAAGAATAAGATAATGATCCGAGTATTAGTTTGTATCTACATGGGCTCATTGATTCAGTAGCAGTTTGACAAATGACTGAAGATGTAGATGCTTGTTTTTAAGTTCAATTAATGCCATGTATGGCTAGAAAAAGTCGCTTTTTTCTCAGTTTTCTCTGTTTTAATGTAATTATCCTTGAATTTACTCTGAACTTTAATGAACATCCACATGATCAGTCAATGAAATAAAGAAAAAAAACAGATTTTCACTGAAAAATGCAAAATGCAGAGGATAAGTGGTGATAAATTACTCAAGAAGAATTATATATAGAAGGGAAAAAAATCAATTGCAGGCCACTGAAAAATTGTTCTAGGTCTTTAACAGTTAACTGAACATAAAAACAAGTTGTGGACATTATTGGTATATCAATGTTGAAGAACATGTGTTTCCACATTAACAACAGAGCTTCTGAACGTCCAGATGGGTCATATGTGATACCTGTTAAAAGCTCAGAAACCTGAATTATTAGAATGTATTAGTAGGATTAGTGGTTCAAAAGTTATTAAACATGTTAGATCAGTATATGATGTTTTTCACCAGCTGCTGTGGAGGTTTTTGAGGTTTAATTGCCACAATGTTGGCTACTTTTTTTGACTGTATTAAAAATCAGGTGTCTCAAACTGAAAGTATTGCAGTGCACATCATCCAAGTCAAAGAAATAAATTCCTCAGTGAATAAAAAAATACAAAATTAAATCTGGAACATCAAACTTAACAGTAATAATCAATAAATCTGGAATATAGCGTCAAACTATCTGTTGTAATATGTGATTTTACCTTCATTCTGTGTCCAGCTCAACCACTGCATGATTCTGAAACCAGTTCTAAAGACAAAAACAGACAGAAAATGTACTGATCAGTGTGTGAATGTCTGTCTGTGGATGTAAAACAGGAGTATAGTTCAGGTTCATCTGGATAACTGAGAATCACAGGTAACATATAAGGCTCTGAAAGGGTTCATTCAAGTCTTTGTGCTAGTTTTATTAGGCCTGCCTAAAAATAAATCCACCTTTTAAAAGAAATCATTTTCACAGAATTTTCTTGCGGTCACACAATCTTTCCCCGCAGGGAAGTGAAAGCCTTAAGTACTCTAAAAGGTACTATTGTTCCTGACAAACAGTCCAACTCTGCAGCCTTTGTTGTTGTGTCACATTGGTGGCTTAATATGATATTTTCGTTTTCAATCTGACAAATAAATGAACCTTTTAAGGTAATGGTTTCAAGAAAAAAAAATCCCTTTGCTTTGTGTCCAGAAGTTCAGAATAGGGTGATACAACAGCTTGACTTGGACACATCACAAAACAAATGAGGTTTGGCAGAATCTGACTGAAGGACAGGTGGGCTGAACATGTTTAATTAGAGATGGCAACATTGATTATTATTTTTACATTATAAATTTATGACAGATTTGTACCAAAAACAATTTTAAAAAGTATGACTGTACATCATGAAATGGGTGATAAGTCTCACAATAATTTTCAATCAGGAAATGAGCTGTTTTCAACAGCAAAATGTGGATTTTTACATATTTCTCATTAGAACTGAGTTGAGAAGGCTATTATTAGTTATTGGCCACTGTCAAAGCCAAATTCTGCCTGCCAAATTCAGTGTCCTATCTACACCAATTAATCAGCCAAACTGATTAACGTTGCAGGAGCCGAAACCAAGAGAAAACAAGGCTAGACTAAGAAAATATGCATTTTCTTTGTGCATCTTTCTCCTCTCAGTCCAAATAACTCGTGCTTCAGTGTCAAGATAAGAAGTAAAGTTACATCTGTGTAAATCTTAACAGTAATCAGTACCTGCAGTTTGGTATTAGACCCTCTTACCTTTCTGAAAACACTTGTGATTGGCCAAAATGTGGATCATAAGGTTTCTACAGCCTGAAAAAGTATGGAGAAGTGAGTCGAATTATTACTCACCATCCTTTCTTGAGCTTTAAAACTATAGATTCAACAAAGTATACAAATCCTTCTCACTAATTTCCTGGTTGTGGTTGATGGTTATGGTGGATTATGTGAAACATTGTACAAGTATTATGATGATAGTGGTGGTTGAGTGTGACTAGCAGTAACAAACCTTAAATTGGAGTAAATTGAGCTTGATCAGCCTTCGCTTGTAGATTAGTTGGAAAATAAGAACCATATGAGTTTTCCTGTTCCAGCAAAGAGGTTGTTTGAAGGCACGTTAGAGTGAATTTGCTTTACTTACCATTGACTAGACCACTGTATATGTTAACATCACCATGGCAATGCTGAAACAATTTATTGTGCAGCCCTAATTGCTGTAGAAGATTTTACAGGGAAAGTCATTTTCTGTTTTTATTGCCCTAAGAAATGCTCTTAAAAAGCGACATAAACACTAAGCTGAGGTATCTATATAATTTACCAAGTTGAAAGTAGAAACCTTTTGCAACCCTTATGCTTTCTTTCATTAATTCCTGCAGTTTTCCTTTCTTTTCTTTAGTTTTTTTTTCATGTTCCTGTCTTTCTAGCAACCTCTCATCAAGCACGTCGTAGCATCTTGCAACACACGATTTTTTTTTTTTTTTTTTTACTGTTATTTATTTATTTATTTATTTCCTTTAATGGCAAGTTGCAATTTAGAGCCTTTTCACCCATGGACACACAATGTCAAATGTTAATGTATGTGCTTGCATAAATTCGTCGGAGTTTTCCTGTCAGACAGCGGCTGTGTGTGAATTTCATTACTGTCAGGAAGGTAAACAGCAGGCCAGTGGCAGCACCAACATGGTTTTAATGCTCAGATGCTTTACTGCCACGAGTTCTGGAGGACAACCATGTGGCGCCGGTGACATCGAGGAATACCTGAAAAGAGGCGGGGCCAAACGTGAGAGTCCTCAACCATCATTCTCTTCAACCATCTGTTTCTGTTTCACATTTAGAAATATCATAGACCCTTTTTCTATACACAAAATGGTTTGATACCAACACCATCAGAGGTGAATTAATGTTAACTGTGCAAAATACCTGCCAAACAATGACTTTTTTCCCCACAAAATATGTGTATTTTAACCCTCTGTGCAAAAAAAGTACTCCACTAATACTTAACACGTAGCCACGCCTGTAAAACATGATTTAACTATGAATGAATGTGGATTTGTTCAACAATCATAACCTGTATTTTCCCTCAAACACCTTCTGGAAAAGGTCAGTGTTTGATCATATCCACAGACATGTTGATATTCATGATCCCATCTCTTCTGAAACTTTTTTGGGCTTGTTGGTTTTTATACAGTATAATGCGTTATCAGGCTTTTCTCGTACTCAGTTTCTGACTGGGTGCATTTCAACAAATGTGCTTTATGTGAATTTTTCATGGGAATGCCAAAATAAAAAAATTTAAAAAAAGAGAGAGTGAGAGAAGAAAAAAATTATAAAAACGCATGATGTCAAACTTTTTTAAAATTCCAACCTAACTACATTTGACTTCTGTGATAGATAAATAAATAAATAAATGGCGACAACTGTTATACGTCTTCTACTTCTTGTTTTCTTTTTTAATTTCTGCTCCATAAAAGCAGTTACCACTGGGTACAATCAGATACTATATCTAATTTCACCTTCACTGAGGGTCCAACTGAATTAAAACTATCTCTAAATAACAACTAAGTAACTAACTAACATGCCAATTAACTAACGACATGTGATTCCGGCGCCAAGGTAGCGGGAAATTTCCAAAAACACTGCAGCAACTTTTCATGTCAACTTTGTCTTCATTCATCAATTACAGATTTCAGTCTAAACAACTATAATCTCATAAACTCATAAAACTTTAATAAAATTCTAACTTGCAGTTTTGTGCTTCATCCTCCTCTCTTCATAGCTGTAGTTGGTGCATCTCTATGACAACCAGCTGTGCTGAAGAAGTACTATGTCACCGATGGAAATGCAACACACTGACCTGAAATCAGCAGTGGATAAGCAACATTACACAACGCTGCCTAGTTTATTTGCTCCAAAACATTTTAAGGAATTGCATTCTCTAATTCACATTTACCTTTTAGTGACTTTTCAAAACTTTGCTTCAAATTTGCTCGACAATTTACAGGAAAACAGTTTCTCCCTGGTTGGTTCCACACTCTGGTTCTACTTTAATTTCATTTCTATTTTTTTTTCCATCACTCCATCCCCTATGGACCCCCGCCCACCTCCTCCCTCCTTCCCTCTTTCCTCTCCACACCCCTCCTGCCCCACCCCAAAGGTTCTCCCCTCCTTCCTGCTGTCAGTTCCGAACTTTTAAGGGAATTGGTTGCCTCTTTGAAATGCATATTCCCGCAAAGGCCCAACACTGGCATGTGTACACTGCTGAGTAATTGTGGAGGCCAAATGTTTAATTACACATGGCAGGCCGAGCAGCGGGAGGCCACACCGCAGCGGGGCTCAAACACAAGGGTCTAGCTTCTTTCTCCCTTTCCTCTCGGTCGGACGCGCCAATAACAACCGCCGCCGCCGCCATCACAACCCCCCTATGAAAAAACATACTGCGAGTACAGACGGCGGGCCGAGGGGAGGTACAGGGAGGGGAATGTAGGGATATTTGATTTCATGTTTGTGTTTAAAAGCAGATTTAACTCTCAAAGTCTCCGACAGTTGGTGTTAACATCATCATTTCCAGAGCGCATACTTCTAAAGTGGATGCACCAAAGTGAAATTGCGTGCCAAGACTTTATGTAACAATACTTCCCCTGAGCTTCGCACCTGAATGGTGCATATACAGTACATGCACTTTTCCTCAATGTGCTTAAGCTTCGCATTAGCCTTATGGTGGTCTGAAGTCTTCTCAGCAGGCCTGGGGTTTCTCCAGGTTCTGCTAATGGATCCCGACTGGTCCTGGGGAGCAGGGTGGAGGAGTTGGCAGGGGTAGGATGGGGGAGTGGGGAGACACAGGGGCCCAACGTCTGTGACCCCCAGGCGGCTGGGGTCGGCTGAAGGAAGTGCAGAGCAGCAGGGGAAGTGGGAGCACCTGTGCAGGTCAGTGGCAGCCCGTCAAGCTTAACTAATTTTGAAATTGACCTCTGACCCCACTCCTTTCCCACGGTGCACTGGGGGCACAGGCTGAGAAAGGTCTGGTGTACTCTTGCAGCTTGATTCCTGCTTCTAATTACCGACTAGAAGAAAGTTGTTATCTGATTAGGCCTCCTTATAAAACCATATCATTGATTGTATCCTTTGCACAGTGTCGGTACAAATTAGCCCATTAACACACAACAGGGATGTGGCGAGTGATTTAATAAAATGAAGCTAAAGCCGATAATGGCTGCAGTTCCTTGAGTGGTTGACCCACTGTGAGGGATTAAGAAAGCTGGCTTGTGTTGGTGCTGTGACAGGACTGTTGTGTATGGTTACTCCGTAAATCTAATAAGAGACAAATTACCCATTTAAAACACAAAAAGTAATGTACCGGTAACTATTTAGATTTTCTTTTTTACAATATTATCCTCAGCATTTTGCATTGTTCAGTTAAAGTGATGGATTTTCCTATATTTAATTTACTGACCATTTAGATGTTCATAAAAGTGCAGAGGAAATTCAGAGGTTACCGGATCAAATCAGAAAAAATTAAGAAAAAGTGAGTTTTTCCATCAAAATTAACTGAGCATAAAGCAAGTGCCTCCAAGCACTGTCACTTGCCAAATTACATGGGTTTTACTGATGAATCAGTGTTGCAGAAGATGATGGTGTTTCCACATTCACTGTATTGATAGGATTGGTGTGTGTTAAACAGGCAATAACGTTGGAATGTGCTAAAAATGATAAAATGGTGGTGTATGAATGTTTTATTTACATTATTTTACTTTACTAGTTTTAGGAAAGGGGATAGGTTGTCACAGAGAGGCATCTAATGAATCAATGTAATTGATAAAAGTTTACAAGTCAACAACAGATATAACATAGGGCTGGTATTTTTTAATGAGAAAATGCTGCATATTATCACTGTCTTCTAGTATATGTCTGTTTGACCCTCTGTTCCCTCCATATGGTTACAGTTGATAGATTTACTCCTTGTACATTGGTTAATTTCACGTGTCAAGATCAATGACCTTTTCCCGCCTGCAGGAGCCTTTATGTGCACTACACATGTGTATGTGGAAACACCTGTTAGCGTGTATGTGTGCATACATTTAGGTCTACAGTACAGAGGGTGTTCTGCTGGTGTGGTCTGTGTCTGTGTGCCTACAAGCTGTAACATGCTCAAACAATCACATGATGATTAAACCGCGGTGGCCCCCCTCAGTTTTCAGCCAGTCTCGGTGTCATGTGGAAGCCGCCTGGCAGAAGCAGCACTGCCAGATGTTACAGTAGATTCAGACTCCGACAAATGCATTTGGTTCTCTTAATCAATATTGCAACTTGGTTTAAATGCTGTATAAGAAGGCATTCATGAACTACTTATTATGTGTGTTTGTTAAAAAATGCTAAAACTTCAATTTAATACAAATGAAGTTCATATATATATATATATATATATATATATATACACACACACACACACACACACACACACACACACACACACACACA
>JAPTYQ010000013.1:13945661-13980260 GCA_029814465.1 Ostorhinchus cyanosoma | reverse complement strand
ATGGGTTGTCAGTTGCCTTTGAGCTGCCAGAAATGGCCGCTTGCTGCCCTTTCTTTACATATTAGTGACCTTAAACCCACCATGCTTAGCCGCCTTTTGTCTTAGCAATCTGTCTGAGCACAAAGATATCCAGGAGACTGTAGTTTTTATAAAGAAAGCGGAAGAAAAAACCCCCAAAGATGTATGGTAATGCCCTGTCTGGCTGCACCGGCGCTGCTGCTATGGCAAACAAAACACTTTCTAAAAGACCCATCGAGGGAGAGAGGTAAGGAGATACATCAATCAATTAACAATTACCCCCGCTGCTAATCAGCTGTCCCCGGCCTGCGCCGGTTGGCCCTTTTGTAATCCTGTTGGCAGCATCAATTAAATTCTTAAGGTTAGTCTATTGAATTTCCCAGATAGTGGAAGATGGGGGTGGGGGGAGTTAGAGAGGAAGGACAAACTGTAGCCCAAACCTTCACCTCCTTCTCTTTTATACTTCCCCTTCCTTTCTTCTTATACAGTGTGGCAGCAGATAGGGGAATTTAAAATAGAGCAGAATTATATAGAATCAGCTCACAGGAAAAGACTACAAGAAGTGGAAATAAGAGAACAGGACAGGAAAGGCTAATAGTGTGTGATAGAGCAGGGCAGGAGAGGCTGGTAGAGTACAATAAAACATAATACAACAAGACAGAGCAGCAGGCTGGCAGAAAGGAACAGGTGAATCCTCAAATATAAAAGCACAGTAGGCTGCAAAAGTCAACAGGGGTGACAGTGTTGTAAGGGGAAGAAGGTGTGATTTTATAACCTGAAGCGTTGGTGTAAAGTGACACCATGGAGTGGTGTGTGTGCTTGTCTATTTGTAAAGTGTACAGTACACCCATGTACAGTAAATCTAGATTCCTGTTTTCTATTTATTTATTTTTTACCAGGAACCTTTCGGTATTGCATTGTTATGAATGATGCACATAGCCTGTGTGGGTTATTCAAATATGAAAACTAAAGCCTCAGAGGAAACCTACAGCAGTCTACGTTTTTGTTTTAAATTACTCTGAGACAGTTTCTCATCAAACATGCTTTTCCAGTCAGGTTTGATCATTTCATTGATGCCTTTGGAACTAGAAGGAAAGAGCAGACCTCTACCAAGGCCAATGGAAAGTAAATGTGAAAGACAATTCCAAGCTGCATCCCATTTTATGGATCTACTAACTGAATATACAAGCTGCTGCTTAAGGATTCAGTTTTCCTCTAGCAGTCTGCCATATATTGATTTGTGCACATGGGCATTACTTAATGTCCTTGATGCAACACGCTCTTCAAAATAGTGTTGGGTCTTCCTTTTTTGTTCTTATTGCTATAACAATCAGGACTTGAACTTTTGACTTTGGACTAGCATTTGTTTTTGTTTGTTCCTGATAAGAAAAATGAGAAATATAACCAAACCTTTTATTATCTCCTAAATTCAGATGGAGCTGATCACTCAAGCTTTTATTTGATTACATTTAGATTATACACTACTTTTTCTGTGCAGCAAAACCTGCAACTTGCATTGCAAAGAAGGAACAAGGAGGCAGTGAGGTAACATCAGGTTTCACCTTTGGTTTTTGGTGTTATGACAGTGGGTCACTAGTGTTTTACACCTGACATGCTTCAGAATAGGTTGTGTTTGGGCTAGGTATGTGTGAAGTGTGTAAAAGCACTACCTATTCTCCGAGAACTTCTCAGGGACCTCAGAGTTGTAGAGACCACTGCCCCGTCCACAATAACACAAATAATTCTTGAGACAGATATTTTCTCCCCCCATTTTTTAAGGAAAATCTGTCTAGATTGTCTTCCTTTCACAAATATCTCTGTCCATGATACCGTTCCAATCCGGCTCCCAAAGGTATCTATGCTGACTTTGATCTGCAGCAGGTCATAGACTGATTTACACACCTGGATTTGATGTTTGAGGTGCAGCTTCATTACAGGAAGGAGTAACAGACATCAGTAAAATGGGTTGTGACGCCATTGTTTTCCAGTCTCCATTTTCCCTGAACACAGGGATACACATGAATCTTTTTCTTCGGAAAGAATTTTTTGAAATATCTTTTTTCATTATCTAAAACTGCTTATATCTGGAGGATGAAGAGGCCCAAATGTGGAGAAAAGTGTCTGTTTTGCAAAATCCTCGCATTAGTGTGGATGGGTCATAAATTATTTAGCATTGCTTTAGGATTATGTCGGTGGAAAAAAAGAGATACTCACTGTTTGACCTCGTAAGATGTAACTGCAAGCTCATTTATGACATTGAATTCTACATCTATTTTGTTCTTTACTTGCTCCCGTGACCGTTTAACACTGACAAAGCTGCAGTTGTAAAGAACAAGGTTAAAATTGCTGTGCATGTCATAAGAATGTGATTCAATAGAATTAATTAACCCACACATACATTGAACAGTTTGTTGTCAGCTTTCCCTCTTGGCTTTGGCAGCTGCAGCTTTTAGCCTGTGCTCTATTCTTAAATCCCCACATTTGTTTGGGATTACAGTTGGTTCTCCATGTGAGAATTCTAGCTCTAGACCTGTCCATGTTTGCATTGGTCATCAGGTTCAAACTCTGTCCCTTTACTGTTAACGTACTCTTAACTACGGTGATGAAACCTGGGCCTTGACTCAAGGCTTGAAACTTTGAGGTATTCCTGACCCCTGCTCTTCTTCAGGGCCTTTCATTTGATTTACAAATAAACTTAATCTTTTATGTGACTAGATATTCTAAAGCTTTGATTTTGAAGGTTAAAATTGGGTTTGAGCATACAGTTATGGTTGTTGAAGTCAGTATTGGGGGCTAGATGTTGCTTTACGTCAGTGTGGATCCTCATAAACATAGGGGCACTAATGCACACGTATGTTTCCTTGGGCAAAGTCAGCAACATGCAGAGAGGAAGCCATACATGGAGAAACAAAAGGTAGAGGAGGTTCTTTGATCTATCCATAATGACCTGTAGGGAAACCAGGAATCACATCATTATGTTAAAACAATCCCCTATCCATACACATTTGCTGACCATACTAATTACCCATCACCCAATCAATACATTATTTAATCTCCTTCCCAGTAACACAAAGCTCTGTAGAAGAACCAAACAAGTCCTTTTTTTTTTTCGCCCCCTCCCCTCGCTGTTCTTTTATTGCATGCTGTTTATTGCCCGCTTCCTCAAAAAGCCATTTGTAATTGAAACCGGGATGCGTGTGAACCTGATAGGAGCGGCATCGCAGCCTGCTGGAGGATGAGAGCGGAGAATGCTGACGGAGCTCCTATTTCTTGGAGTGAAACTGGAACTGGGTTGACCCCGAGCCGCCTCTGACACCTCACTGAACCGCCACCGCTGCATACCATCGATTGGGATGCTGAAGTTGTCATCGAGTGAGATGTGACAAAGGAAATGAAAACTCCACAATTGCAGATCCAGCATTTAGGGAAGCAACACAGTATTAAGAAAATGTGAAGCTATCGATAGAAGATAAATACACAGTAGAAGCCTGCGATTTTTACTTTGTTTCAGTTTCACTTTTTCAGTTAAACCCCGAAAGACCCAAAACTATCTAAAATGTCTACCGCCAATTGTAAATCCTATCAATACATGTAAATAATTCAGGTAAAGCTCAGTGTGTCAGCTTTTCAGCAGCATCACATGTCTTTTTCAGATACATCCATAATCTCTATTGCGACCATGGAAACATAGTCATCTTCTCATCTTCTTCACCAGTAAAACCCATGTAGTTTGACAAATAACAGTGGTTGGCAACACTTGTTGTTATGTAGGATTAAGGACATATTTTGTTGAAAAAGTCATTGTTTTTTTCTATTTTCACTGTTTTGATTTAGCAACATTTGAATTTACTCTAAGCTTATATTAACACCTGCATGATTAGTACATTAAATATAGGAAAATGCCAGATTTTTCACTGAAAAGATGCAAAATTCAGAGTATAATGTTATAATAAATGGTGATAAATCACTTGGTAATGGTTAATTATAAAGACAAATTCATTTGGACATCACCGCAGTAAATATTTCTGGGTCTTTGTGGGTTGAATTGCAGTCACATTCTCCAAAATATATGTAAATAATACCAACAGCACAGGTAGGATCTACAAGTCTGCTTATTGGATAGCTAGAAGGATGATATTCTGAAGAAGAACAACAAATAACGATATTCAGTGCAGCAGTAGTAGTGCCATTGATTTACCTAACATTAGAAATTGAAGCCCAAATGCAGGTTTTAGACTTTTATGTGGTAAAACCCAAACAACAGCTTAAACATTGCTCAAAAGTAACATTAACCCTAAAATGGTTTGCATTGGGCTGGTAGAAGGTAGAGGTTTACACACATTGCGTCATTTCTTCGTCTTTGAATTCATTACATGCATAATTCTTTTTCAGTGGTTTTGTCACCCTGCCTTATTCGTGTGATTCTTCATTTTATTTCTGCACCTTTCACATTGTTTTCATCTTGTTTGGTCTTTTTAGATCATATTTACCTTGGGGCTTTGTACATCAGTTTCATATGGTTGCTATTTTATGTGCATTTCGTGTTGTGTCTTGTTTTGTTTTGGACTGAGGAATCTCTTTCGCTTTTCCCATGACTTTTTGGTCAGCTTTTATAGAAAACATTCAGACCACAATCTTCTATTTTGATTAGGAACATTGATTTGCATAATATATAGTTATGTTTTACTACTACAATTGGGAAAGCAAAAGAAAAGACAGCTCTGAAACATTTAGTTGTTTGAATAGGAGCACTTCCTATTCTAGGTCTGGACATTTATCACTACCCTGCGCTTCAGAAAATTCCAATTCAGGTGTATGTACCATGTCCATTAAAATGTGATACACTGACCAAGCATCAGTATGTATGCAAGGAGAAAGCTTACATGATTTGGCCAAAAGTCATTTTCATAGACGACGTAGTGTATTAAAGCTTTCATTTCAATCGAATGAAACAAAACGACTGAAACGAAACAAAACCAAATGAAAAGGTGACCAGATGAAATGGATCGTGACACAGAATTCAATAATTACAGAATTTCAAAGACAAGGCTTCTGCTCTTTGTCTTCTTTTCTTCTAATTTTAGCACCTGTTACGCAAATTTTTTTTTCATTTTGATACTTCATTATATCGTCAGATTTTTTTTTTTTCTTTTACACATTGGAAATAAACTTGAGTATCAATCATTTAATCCTCAAATTAGATGATCTAGCCTGAAACCAAACTCAACACATTTATAGCCATGCAAGACCACGCAAGATTCCTACTTATCTAGTCTTCAGATATGAGAGGGTGGCAAACTCAAATCTTTTAAGAGTTTTCAAAATCCTCTTTTTTATGAGTGTCAACATGTCCCTGATTCAGCTGTCCAGTTTTAGAGGTTCAGTGTTTACAGAAATGGGCTATTATATCCTCCTAAGTTTTGCCCTTTTTTTTACATTAAATAATTGTCTCAGAAACAGCATAATGCAACAGTTTTTCAGATACATTTAAAAAATGCATTGCTGGATTTCAAGAGGATATTTATGCATAATCTGTAAGCACAGAAAATGCTATAAAATCCTGGTGTTACACTGTAGATTGAGTGATTGGTGTGCCATGTTGCATTGCCATGTTTTTATAGTTGCCAAGAGTGAACTTGCGGTCTTGTGATTGTTTTTTTTCTGTTCAGCAGTTGCTATGATTGTGTTGAGGTAGGAGGCCCAGAGTAGATAAAACAAATGTTAGTTGTCTTTTGCCATTTTTGCGACCACCTTTGAAGACGATGCGTGAGATATTCTGTTGGTTTCACTTGCCTGAAACTTTAAATGGATGCTGTGCTTTGAGTATGTAAGATGTTTTGAGAGTAGACACAGTTTAGTTGCACTAAGTGTGCACTAATCTGGATGAAAACTGCAGGTTACAGGTCAGTCAGTTGGAAGAACAAAAGGCCACAGAGCTGAGTGTGTCGGCATGCAGACATGTTGGCTGTACTGTAAGCTAGCGCAATAACAAAACAAAAGCACAGGGTGCGTGTTCCTTCTGCAACATCTCCCCATCACGCAGCCTCCATCAGAGCGTCTGGCTGCGCGTCGGAGCGTGAACGGGCAGATTTTCCGGTAGCACAAGCCTGAGATGGGCTCCTGTGTCTCGGTGAGCTCGTTTCGCCGGGCCTCCCGCCGAGTCCCCCTACCGCCGCTGCACAGAGACGAGACTCGGCAGCCCCAGGACACAGTCGCCACGGGGGGAAGAGGGGATAGAACGCAGGGATATACGGCGGCGGGGGGAGAAAACAGAGGGAGGGAAGGAAGAGAGATGGAGGGGAAAAAAAGGGGGAGAGAGCAAAAAGATGCATGAAGGGTAGGGGAGATAATGAGAGGTAGGGAAGATGAAGGGACAGAGATGAGAAAGAAGCGAGGGGAGGGGAGGCAGAAAGAGGTAAACAGAAAGCAAGTCGACAAACACAGAGAGAGGCAGAGGGGGGGAAGAAAGGGAAGGAGAGAATGATTGCTCGCGGCTCATTTCTCCACACATGAGCCCATCTGTACAGCGCCCAGGGTGGGACGGCACCACTGCTCTGTCTGAAATGACTGAGCGAGCCAAAGACACCCCAGCACCACAGGAAGCCAAATGCAATCCCATGAATCCTGGGCTCGCCTATTATTCTGCAGAAAGCCCTTTTAAAGTGCCATTTTTTTCTTGCTGATGGTGTCTTGTTGATTTACTTTCTTTTCCATCATGACTTAAGTTGACCGTAATGTGTTTGAAAGAGAGTCACAGTTGAATATCATGTTTTTGAATGTCTTGACTCACATGTACTACATATATATTTATATATATATTTATGTATACATACATTCATACATATATCTGTCTGTCTCTATAAATAGCATATACTGACCTAGACACCAGAGTATAATGATTCCTTTGCACATTTCTTCAAACCACAGATTATTTTTATACTTATTAACATCCACCAGGTCACCAGTCTTAGGACTTACATCTGAGCTGTGATTTAACTGATTTGGTTTAGATTGTGTCTCAGTCCTATGTTACATATAGAAACTATAATATATTCCCTGTCAAATGAAGTCTTATATCCTGCACATTGGGGTTCTGATGTTAACCCTAACCCTAAACCTGAAAAGAGTGGATGTTAGGTTTAAGTACTGACAGCACATGGTTGGATTTATGGAAAGACATAGTAGAAAAGAAATCCTCTTACTGTGTATTGTCAGGGTATGAACCAGGTTTATGATATCAAGTGGAAAAAAGGACTAAAACTGGAATGGACAGTAAAAAAAGTATTTTTTTACCACAAGTAAAATAAAATCAACTTTCACACACAAAAACTACTTAAAAATTACTGCTAACCATACAGCCCACACTAAAATCCAAAGTATTTTTGTTTGCACAAAACACAAAAACTACTTTGAAAGGCCAGGAAAAATAAAAATTCATGCAAAATTTTAAAATAATGCATCTAAACTTTTTATGGTTTGGTTTATAAAGTGGTAGCATTTAAAGTTATGGAAAGATACCAGCTCTTAGGTTAACAGGAAAAAGTCTATAAAACTATGATAGAAAGAATCTAAATCTCATAATTTGACAGAAGCTTTTGGAATGTGGGTATTGTTTTCACCCATGTCCATCTGTGTGTACTTGCATGAAAAAACTAAATATTATGAAATAACAGTACACTGAGTATAACTGTATCACTCTTTCAGTTGTGAAGTCTGCTACCTGGAACCGTTCTACTGAGAAAGGCTTTTATTCTCGACTGTAAAATTGGAACCGGATGTCGGATCGCTTTTGCCATATTTTCAGATTGGATCATTTTTAGCTGCTAGGTTTGTTTTTAATCAGTCACTTACACTGTTGCTCCTGGATGAGGATAAAATGATAATAGACTGATATGGTTTCATATCGTGATGATTATCAAAACAGATTGAGAAGATTTTAAGTGTTTGTAATGTTGTACCTCTAGATTTCAAGTGTTAATTATGTTCTGACTGCAAAGGGCTTTAATTGTCAGTGTTAGTCTTTTTTTTTTCATTATTTCTTTATTGGGTATTTTTTGCCCTGAGTGAAAGTTGACTTTACATTTATCAACAATCAATCAATATGGAGTGATTTGAACACTCTTTTTTTTCCGACTACATAATTTTTGCCCATATCCTGGGTCGGATGCACTGCCATCAATTCAAACCATATATGTGTTTAGAAGAATGCTGGAAAAAAATGTAGTGGATTATTTGCTGTGAAATAACTACAAAGATTATGTATCTGTGGTTTTGTGGAAACATACAATGGCTACATTTTTTTGCAGTGGCTGGGTTGTGTATATATAAAGACTGACAGAAAGAGAGAGAGGGAGATGCAGAGAAATGTTCTCCGACTTGGTTCCATCAACATACCAGCACCACAGGGGTAAAAAAGGAGAAATTGACTGGCAGAGAGCAAGAAATGGTGTTTGCAGTGAGCATCTTGTGGTATTGTAATATTTACTGTTAGCACCTCAGGCTACATGATACGCTCCACTGTCACCATCAAACAAGCAGCTCTCTGAAGGAGGGAGCACATCTGTTGTCACCCCTCCAACCCCCTCCCTCCCTCTCCTCCTATCTCTGGAGTGAGAGGAAAAAAAATAGAGTAAGAAGACAGAAAAGGCCCTGGAGTTACAAAATCCACAACTTTGTGACCCTCTTTTCTCCTTATACATACACACGACACACCCTTCCTCTTCCTCCGACCACGGCTTAGGATGCAGCCGATTCAAATTGATCATCCCTCCGACCAATAATTCATTGTGATGGAGCAGACGTGGTGTGTGCATGGCGAGCGGCGGCCGCGCCATCGCACCTGCATACTAAGCAGCCCCTCTGGCCAATGGCGTGGTGGCGATCGTGGTCAGCTGACCCCCGCTGTTTATCCTCTGACAAATGGCAGGTCAAGCCGGGTGGTGCTCACCGCCACATCCCTCAGCGCCGTGTCACGCCGCGCTCCCGACCGCTCATCAAACCCCACCCCACTCCACCTCAAACCCCACTCTACCACCCCTTAAACCCCTCTGCAATCACCGACCCCCACCGCTACACCCTCCCCACCCTCCGCTCGCAGCATTTGCCCCCCATGCATCCATTATTCTCCACGCTCGCTGCACCGTCAGCACAGTCATGATTGCTGACTTCTCCTTCCACTGCCAGCCTCCACTTTGAACACAATTAACTTAGTAATTGCATTTGTTTTAGGAGTATGGGAGTGATTATCAAAGCCACCTATGATCCTCCAAGCATACACACTCGCTTGCCTTGTCTGTCTGTTGATGGGCGCTTGTGCAGGCGAGACCACCGGGGGGTACACAGATAGGGCTGGGAGCACTTCAAAGCAAAGCTCGCTTCCTTGCTCAACCTCATATACCTTATTAGAATCCCCTGATTGCCAAGTCCCTCGGTTGCTTTTGTTTATCTGTTTGTTTCTTGGGCGGCCAAGCCATCGAGGCTTCATTTTTTTTTTTTTTTTTTTAATTCCAGGGGGGTCATTTTCAGCACAGCTGCCACTAACAATGCAAAATACAGGGAGAGATTGAGCGGTGGAAATACTATACACCGTCACAGCCACAAGCAAGTTTTGATTTGAATTTGAAGAAGAGCCGGATGTGAAAATGTGTGTTGAAGGTGAAGGGTTTTGCTTTTATGTTGGTTTTTTTGTCGCAATCAAAGCCGACTTTAAGTTAAAGTTTGGGTAGCGGATCACTTAGATAATGGTCTGAATCATTTTCCTGTGTTTAAGATTTGGGGCTGTATGAAAATAGTGATACACTTTAGAACTGAGATGTTTTGTGACAGTGATTTTTTTTTCCAACTTCAGTCATTTGATTGAACTTCCTTCCCACAGATTTTAAATTGGTGTGTTCTTTGTTCTCTGTACCACAACGGTTTTCCTAAAATCTAGTTCTATCTAGGATATAACACCATATTTACTTTATCACAATATACTGCCGTATATTGACTTGCATTACCTGTATCTTGATGGTCCAACATGTGTCATTAACAGTAGAGACATTTCACCTCAGTATTCCAGATAGTAACTGTCACTCATGTTTGTAGATATCAGGAGCATCATAAAATTAGCTCTATACTGGATAATATGTTTTGGGATAATTCAGCAATTCATGCTTTTCTGTTTGACTAACCATTTTTAATGGATTAGATTTATATCATGCTTTTCTATTTACGCATATTCATAGTGCACACATTGGATCCATTATTCATTCACTCATACATTGACTCACTGGTGGTTATAAGGTACTTGTGTGGCCACAGCTGCTCTTTTTAGTGACTGGAACTTTGCATGTGGTGTCATGTTGCAATGAAATAACACCATATTGTGATACATATATCACAAACAGGTTAGCATTGTATCCTTTTAAATCGGTCTTTTGCTGCAAACTTAGTAAAATGACAACTTTCTATTTGAAAAATTATATATTGTCTTGCCTTTAAGTAATTGTGTTGCTTACTTTATATAAATATATCACAATACATCGAATCATAACACCTGCATCATGATATGCAACGTTTTGCTGGTTTGTTGTGGAAATACTGCCAAATGTGCTTTTTTTTTTTTACCTCTAGATTCAAGATGTTAATTGATGTTCTAGTTGTAGTCCAGTAAGAAAATAAAACCCAAATAATTAGTCCTATAGTAAAAAGAAACAGTTTACACATATCTCATTACAATTACATGTTTTTGTAGATTGTGGTACAAGAATATTCACATGAATGAGTGTTTCTCAACAGGTCTATCACATTTTTTTCCCCCTCACAAAATACCCCATACAGCTGTAACCATTTAGACTACTGTACCTTTAACCAATTGAATAAAAAAATACATCCTAAATACCCCATCATAGTCTTTGACATCATATCCCCTTGCTTCAATAATCTACCCCCCAGCATAGTTAAAAAGTTCCACTATTGAGCCATGAACATCCGTTTACATTAGTGTACAGCATCCAATGCATTGTGAGTCTAACTTCTTGCGTGCGTTATTACACTACACACAAAATACTCTATTCTGGCTGCATTTTGTGGATCCTTCTTACGACATTGACTTTGAATAAAAGGCCAGTATTGCAGCCCTTTTTTAATTGAAATGCAAACTACATCAACGGCCAGGCAGCGGAATTGGCAATACTCTCCTGGCGGCGTGATAAAGGCTTTTTTGCTGTTTCTGTGGCTATCGACTTGGTCATGTGTGTAATTGCCTAAAGCGTTTCTGAAGCCTCCGATGCACCAATGTAAATATTAAAGAGAGCGCTCAGCTTAATAAAATGCTGTTCAAACAATATGGGCCCCAAGTTATCTCCGCCTGTCCGTTTTTCAGCGGAGCCTGGGAGTCGAGGGGTTCTGCGCCGGAGACGGGGGGTCAGTATCAAGATGAGACCTGCTCCTTCATAAGTGACAGCGAAAACGAAGGGGGAGCGAGGCGACAAGCGATTAAAATGAATCCACAAAAGAGTGAATAGGGCTGAGGTAAGAAAAAGTGGAGAGGGGAGATATTAGAGCAACTGAAGAATGTAGTGCAAAAAGAAAAAAAAAAAAAGAAGAAGAACGACGAGACAGCAGCAGCAAGGAAGGAAGGAAGGGGGTGGGGGGTGGCTGATGGATCAGACAGATTCTCTAATGGTATTGATCCGGACCAAGGCCACGGTGGAGATGAAGGCCTTCCCATTCAGATACCCTGCTGTCACCTTGACCTTGGGCCAATCCCTGACCTTTGACCTCATGACCCCACCGGGCTTGGCCTTCACCTCCCCTGCTGGTCCCAATCACCTCTGCGGCACCTTTACCAAATGAGAATTGACTTTACTTGGGTGGAAAGGTAGGTTAAAGTGCGTCAATAATGTTTCAAAAGAACAATTTCTCCGGCCGATTTTGCGCGGCCGGCTTTTCGACATTTGCTCGTAGTGTGGATGTGGCATGAGCATGTCCTGAGAGGCAGCTGAAGGGAGTTGCGAGGCCACTAACTGCCTTTAGCTATTGATCTGTCGGTTAAATTGCATGCACACAAAGCTAGCGGAGAGGGAGCGCCGAGAGTCTAGGACGCTGCACACTCAGCTCACGATAGCCACCATCTAATGGTAATTGCTTTCGATCTCTCCCCACAGACATACGATTTACGGCAGCGCTTCTCCTGAATAGGTGACACCAAATATTTAGTGTGTATGTGCGTGTGGGCAAGGGAGGGAAAAATGTATTACAGTTTGTTAGGGTGGAGGAAACGGAGGAACTGTACCAAGGAGGATGAGGAGAAGAAAAAGAAGAGTTCATCGACAGCGGGAAGGAAGGAGGGGGAGAAAGAACAACGGTTGTAAAAACATGATAGTTGATCATCTCTAAAAGGGACACTTGGCTTTCTCTTCACCCTGCACTTCATCACGGTGTCGCCGCTGAATGGTGTTTAGGGAGCAGAGGGAGGGGCGGGCGATGCTTTTCTCGCAGCCCCCAGGTGATTACCCTGAATGGATTACAGCGGGAAACGGCTGTCCTTCTTTCAAACTGCCAGGTGGCGTCCATTTTTCTCCTGGCCTCATTGTTCGTCTCTGTGTACAGGACAGATTTAGACGGCCCAATAAAGTCTCATCTTTAGACCAGACAGCTTGATGCAGCACCTTCAGATCTCAATGGGGATACAGTAGATCAACTGCATCGCTGTTAACTTTGCAAAAACAAAGCCTGGCATGATGTGCAGCGCTCGCACGTGCTTGAAAATCCCCCATAAGCCGCTAAAAACTGACCTGCTGGACATTTTCCAAACTAATCAATCTTGCGCTCATTCGTTCATCCCTCAACTTTTTTCCCCCTCCTCTTTCCTCATCTCTTTCCCTTGTTAAAAACAACAGCCGAGTTCATTAGCTGGTATTTGCATCAGTCCATTCCCTACGGAGCAGAGAGCTGTTTGTATCCCTTGTAGCCTGATACCTGCCAATGCTAATCCTGTTTACAGTAGCACTAAAACACAACTTAGTGGGCCATCCATCCCAAACATCCTTTCCACCTGTCAATAAGCTTAACACGTCTACCAAATTTATGTCATAGTCGTCGTGCAGGATTATGGACATCATTTGTACCACTTATCCGACTGTTTGCTGGCTGCTGGCGAACAAATCACTGTTTACACTTTCAAACCTCGTTTTTTTTTTTTTTTTTCCAATTACTTGAAAATGTGAGGTAGAGTTTTTACATTTTGTACAACATCCTCCAACCCCCCTAACCCTCAGAATCTTTGGTTTATGGCCCTTAAAACTTTTCTCAACTAACTTTTAAAAGCATAACATGCAATACATCCTCATTTTAAAGTAAAACAATAACTAGGCTTGTGTTGTATATTGTGTTGACTTAAGCACTTATATCCATGAAATGTTATTGAGTGCAACAAACTGTCTCATTTATTATCATGTTCCCTTTACATAGAAACACAGCACTACATGAAAATCCACATTAGCTAATGTTACTTGTTGTTTTTTACCTTGAATAACATGCCATAATGTGAATTTACATGGGAATGTGAATATAATTTTTTACACGAGAATTAATTATTGCCCCATCAGTGAATATTTCTGCCTGAGTTGCACGAGAATTTCAGAATAAAGGCTAAAATAGCAACTCTTTGCATGTAAGGCTGTGCACATGACTGGATTTTACAGTATATAGTACCGCTCTGTTGCGTCATGTTAATTACATAGACCACAGTACACTTTCCAAACTTTCCCGACTCCACTAATATTCATTACAAGTGGATAGCATTATGGTATTGTATTAGACAGCACTGCCTCTGGGATAGATGTAGCATGAATGTAGCTGCAGTGATTTTTTTACAGTCTGTCCAAACTAAAAGTGTTTATCTGAAATTTAACCTTCAAGTCTATTATTTGATTTTCTCAGAATCAGTAAATCTACATGAAGCACAGACTTCTCAATTACTTCACTCCAGTAACTGGTCGCTACATACGTCAGATGCTGATGATGCAGAGGTGTTCCTACAACAGCAAAGCCATAACAATTAAATAAAAAAATAAAAAAAAATTATTATTATGAGATGTGTAAATATAGTCTTTCCTTAAGTGAAATGACATAGTAACATAACTTTATATTAGACAGACAATAGCCACATTTAATTGATGTTGTTGTCGTCAGGTATTGAAATTCGCTACCAAAGAAGACATCTTTTTTATACTCAGTCATATTTATTCATAAAGACCGAAACGTCCACCTTCGAACAAAATCGTCGACTGATGTAAACTGTTTAATACCTGTTGATTCATTCATCCTGCCAGTACATGTGAATAATTGGTGTAAAGTACAGTTTATCATCTTTTCACGGTCATCAGATATGACCCATTTGGATGTTCAGAGGCTCTGTAGTTACCGTGGAAACACCGTCATCCTCTACAACATTGATTCACCAGTAAAATCCATGGAGTTGGATAAATGATGTGGATGGAGACAGTTGTTTCATATTCAGTAAATTATATATTTTGAAGAAAAAAATCGCTTTTCTTCAGTTTTTTCTGTTTTTGATATGATAACCGTCAACTTTACTCCGAGCTTTAATGAACATCTGTACCATCAGGAAAACATGATTCATACTAATTTTTACTGAAAACATGCAAACTCCCAAGGATACTATTAGAAGAAATGGTAATGAATCACTTCAGAAAGGTTAAATCTAGATTAAAAAAAATCATTTGGGAACTGTCATGAAAGTAGCACTAGGTTCTATGGGTTAAGAACTGAACTCAGCACTATCAAAGTATCAAAAATTCAATGTGTAGCACTAGATCAGTCCAGCATGAGTACATTGTCGAATTTATTTAACCATAGAAAACCGCTGAAACAAGCTGTGTTGTTATTTATAGCATTGCATGATGATAACAATAAGGAGTTATTTACGTACTGCAGTTGTATGACTGGTATGGATGAAATGGCAAAAACAAAGATTCTGGGAAAATCTTAAACTATATGATATGATAATATAAAACCAGCACCTGGCAATTGACAAGATGAATATGTACCTTAACCTATATGTCCTCAGATCTTTTCAATTGAGTCTGAACTGGGTTTTATATGTTTCTGCTGACCATGCTCCTGGCCTTTATTCAAGACTCAACTCTTAATAGACTACCGCCTTTATTTGAGGGATTAATGGCAATATTTCTTGGGAAGAACTTCAATTATTGGTAATTTTGCCATCGCCATTTGATAAATCCGAAACCTGATTTTTGGCTTTAAAGTGCAAAACTCAACATAAATTGAGTTTTTACCAGGAATAACAAATTAATGAGTTTGACAATTAGGCTGCTGGAAACACTGAGCTTGTTATCATCCTTTTTATTAAGCAAGGATTTGTGGTTGCTTTGGAACAACATAACAAAATGGCTTCTTATTGGATCTCATTTAAACCCATATGTACTGTACTTTGTTTTAGAATCACATTAAGGCGTTGCATGGCACAGATACAGCCCTCAGTACAGTCGTTGGCCTGATGTGTTCCACTCCTAAGTGTTTGATTCAGCCTGAGCTGATGTTAAAATGGATTTCTGGAAGTTTTCCAGTGCTGTTTTGTTCTCGCCTTTTGTTATTGTTGCAGTATTGTGTATGATAGAGGGACCGCTGGGACTGTTTGTCACACTGATCCTCTTATACCGCCTCTATCCCTTTGTTTAAAGCAACAATTAAAACTGTTAAGCCACTGACTGTTGTATTTTTTTTCCCTCTAAGAGCATTTTTTATCACTTCAAAGAGTTTAAGAGCCTTGATAAAAATACCATATTTTGAACAGCACTCATTTTTCTGTGAACAAATATTGTCACTTTATATTAAAGCAGAGGAAAAGGAGTGCTGTAGGTGGAAGGTGCAAATGAAATTTTTGCCTTTTAGTTTGGTTTGAACTGCAGTAATGTCTCCCTTCATATACGCCACAAGAAAGCAACTCTTGAAAAACAACAAATAACCAGGAAAATGTTTTGTTTGCTTTTGTTTACAAGTTTCTATGTAATTTATGCACTTAGGACACTACTATTAAGGTTTCTTCAGTTATGATTCATAAAGACTCCCACAGCTTGTGAGATTGTTCCAACTATCCAGTCAGTATCCAGTGATAATTCCATCATAATGAAGTCATTTTCATTTTTTGGAGTATCCTTGGCCTTGCTCCAGGTTCCCTCAGATGGCGACCAGATGTCGAGATGTATCTCTAAAGACTCCCAACACTTCAACATTTTATTATTTTATTTTTTTTGGGTTTGTGTGTGTGTGTGTGTGTGTGTGTGGGGGGGGGGTGTCTACCCTCGACATGTGAATCTGTCATTCACACATGAAGGCAGAAAAGCATGGAATCGGTTTTAAGCTTAAGCTGAGTACGGTGTTTTTTTCTTCCTCTGCTGAAAAAAAAGACCCTTTAGACTTGAAAAATATTGATCGTCATCCATGAGTCCTTTGAGTGAGAGGGTCTGATTGTTGGCAAAACATTTAAACATGCAATATGGTCGTATCTGCCTCTCTCATTAAGCCACTGCACAAGGCTGAATTTAAAGTGATGACAAGTTAGTGGCGAGTGTAAACAGACAGGATTTACTTGCCAGCAGAGGCAAGTGTGTTAGTAAGAGGTCTAGGGAGCAAGAAATAGTCTTGAAATATTTATAGGGTTTGACTTGGATCCCTCCCTGAGGATCAAGCATTGAAAACTTGCAATCTGTGGATCGCCAAAGGCAAACTGACGCGGAGGTCAAGCCTATAGGTTTTTCTTTACATGAAAACAACTCGTAAAAGGGGAAAGAGACAGAGCGAAGGGAGAGAATAATATATTCTGCACCCGGGAGCAGGATTTTAGCTTGAGAGGGTTATGGATTTTTTTTTCTTCTTCCCAGTTTTTGTTGTTACAGACATCTCCCCTCATTTTCCCTGGATCAAAAATCCATTTTGGATCATCCATTCAATATTAAATCTGGCAGGTACTTGTATACACAACAAACTCAATTTGCCGAGGCGATTTTGAGATCTTTCATGGATGTGTCAATGACAGACAACAAAGATCCTTTCTTTCATTTTTAATACAAAGGCAACAGGTCGAGTGACATCTAGTTGTAAGGCACTACGGAAAAAACGGACAGTGCTTTTGTTTTCCAGCTCTTCACTGGAAACACCTCACTCACGTAGCTCATTGCAATGCAGAAATGATATGAATATTGATGCTTTTCATGTCGTCCCTGAAATGGGGCTGTGACCTTATGGTGCATCTATCTAAAAGACACTCAAATCCATTTCATACCAAAACTCAGGCAACTCCACTGAACTGCCACTGAATGGAGAGATTCAGGCTTTGCATTTCCTCATGGTTAACCAGGCAATGAGGCCAGGAAATTGGACAGTAGGAGGCCGCCTGTCAGTGCACCATATGACACGCCTTAAACCCCCCTAAAGGAGCCAGAAATATGCCTGTTTACTTTTGCCATCTTTATTTTTATTTTAGCTTCTCCCAACAGCCTGAAAAGTTGGGAGGAAAGCAATTATTTCTCATCTGGAGCTGGTCAAGTTTTTAACACAGAACCAGAAGAAAAAAAAATACTAGTAAATGACTCCACAGGTTTAGGTCTTTTTTTTTCTCAATAGGTAGGATGTTAGGATGCACGATGGTTTTACAAGATATAACACTTTGACACCAGAGATATCAAATCTTAGGTTTTAAGTTTAGGGAATAAAAGCACCTTAGCTAAGGTAAGGGCAGTACTAGTTGGTTTAAAGGCACCCAAATTATTTCTCTGAAGAACCTTAAATAAACCTGAATGGAGGGTTAATAAAAAAAAAAAAAAAACCTGTATGTTTTATGTTAAAGTTTATATTGAAGTTAAAATTTAATCAATGAACAGCATTCAGTAGTGTGATTAATTTTTGGTTTAATCTGCATGAGGTTCATGGGCAGACCAGTTATCACCAGGTAAAGATTCAATGATATTAAATGTATTGAATGAATTCAATTAAAACAATAAACTTCTGGCAAAATCTAGACTACACTATTAATTTGCCCAAAAATAATTGCAATCTTAGTTGGAATTTTACTGTACTAGAAATAGTAACTAATCTTTCAATCAATTAAATCCATTATTCTTGAAATCTTTATGAAAATGTTTTTTTTTTTTGTTTTAGTTTTACAACATTTACAAAAAACAAACCAAAGTACATACTCACCCCATCTGCACACCCACCGTAGATAGTAGAAAATAAATTAGTCAGTATTTAAAAATGGTAACTTAATGGTGCAGTCCGTTTCTTACAAATAAAGATAATACATATACATATATATTAAAAATGAAAAGTAAACGGTCATTTACAGTTATTCACATCCCTGGAAGATACTCAAAGTACGTCAAGAATGGTTTCCAGAGCTTGTCAAACTTATTGTTCGAGCCTCGATTGAGTCGTGCACCTAAGCTGTTCCACCTTCAGATGTGCCAGTAAATCCATCAACTAACGTCTGTGAGAAGAGGAAGTGTCATTTTGCACCTCAGCAGAATATGCCCATTCTTGAAATCTTCAGTCCTGGCTACATGACATTGACCTTCGACTGCCAAAATGTAATCAATTTGTCTTTTAATCTAGGCGAATCTGCCGAATTTGATGAAATTCTCTTCAGGTTTTCCTGAGATCAGAGCTCTATCCTCCAGACTCTTCAGTTGAAGTTGAGTTTTACTTGGTTTGAACACATTGTGGCCACTTGTTCCTCAGATATAAACATGATGAACAGACCAACAAACCTTACTTTTTATATGTGTGGGTACATCTGTAACAAGCAGAATATTTCATTTTGCCCTCACATCATGCATTATATTCTAACAAAAGATCCAGTGTGTCTGCAAAGAATTACTGCTCTCAAAGTGTATTTCTGGGCATTTCGTAGCAGAGTTCATTGGTGTGCTACCTTGACTTCTCCATCATGACTGAGTGACCTCAAACTACTGACACAAGACCAGTTTGTACAATAATCAGTGCCTTTTACAGATATATAAAAATTACATTCATACAAAATACAGGAGTGTGTGTCCAACATACCCTGCAGGGTCAAAACTGAACAGCCCTGGTTTCAATATTAATAAATACATTGTGAGTCAAAGTCATGTATTTTGTATCAAACAAAACCGCTGTATTTTCCCACAAAAAGTAACCATAAAAAGTGCCGGGAAAACAAATTGGTCAACAGGTTTTGTTGTTTTTGCGAGGTTGAAGATAAGCATAAATGTTTATTTCTCATTCTTTTTCTTCAGGTTCTAGAGAATATAGGAAATATGTGCACGGCCTTAAAAGACGCACAAAACTGAAGTAAATGTGTTCTAAAGGTTAAAGTCACTATTTAGCTTGACCCCTGACCCCATGATACGAAGAGGCACTGTTCTAAACATCTGACCTGTATCAAATGAAACCTGGTATTTAACATCAGAAAATGAATGCAATAAATCTCATTTGGTCTGAACAAAAGGGTTAAAGACATGTTAAGTGCAAAGGGAGGTCACACTAAAGACCAGCACTTTGGTTTATAGAAGCTGTTGAATGAAAACTGATTCATTTGTTCATTTTTGATAATTTTTTTGATTACTTTGCTCAATTTGTTGATTAAATTTCCCATTTTTGTTCAATCTGTTTTATTTTCCTATTTTTTGTTGATCAGTTTGGTCATTTTTACTTATTTTGTTGATTATTTAATTGTGTTATTATGTCATTTTTACTCATTTTGTTGAAGTTTTATTGTGTTTTTATTCATTTTATCGCATTATGTTTTGCTGTGTTTATTTTACTGTACATCACTTTGAAAACCTTTGTGTTTATTTGATTAGTGCCTTATAACTAAAAATGGATTGGATTGGATTGGATAAGGTCACACTAAATACCATCACTTTGGCTGAAACTGTTTTTGCGGCTGTACAGAGACTGACAAATGCAAATGTGTCGTCATTAGAACTTTACTAAACCAACAAATGTAACCACAAACAAACAAATGTAGGTCTAGGACTTTTGCACAGTACTGTACATAAATTGTTTTGCAGAGTAAATCTACAACTGTTGATAAGGAACATGTTTGAGGTTTTCATTTGCAGCACCTCTGTGCCTATCATCTTCTTGTGGCGACTGGGTTGAAATGTGAACCCTCTTACAAATTGTCCAGCTCGTGGTGTAATCTTCTGAAATGAGGCGAGACTTGTGTCCTGCGGTCTCAAGTGCTCTTGTGCAATATTCTAACGGCGGAATAGCCCCATCCAAACACAACACATGAAGTAATTACGAGGCAACAATTACCCAGGCTGGGCCAGACGTAATCGATAGGCCATCAGACAGCTGGGTCAGGGGCCAAATGTCAGGGGTCAAGGTTCAGCTTCTCTCAAACTCCATGTGTATATGTGTATGTATTCCTTTTGTCCTCTGGAGGAAGAGGATGCTGATTCATAAGTAGCAAGGGGATGGACAGTGAGGTGGAGTCCAGCTGTAGCTCCGTGATCTATTCTTCTCGGGGCGCTGAGTATTGATTAGAATCTACTACATTATTGTAGCCCTGAGGAGAGGCAATCCAAACAGCTGGGACAACACTCAAGGTCCCTACTCCAACGCACCTGGGAAATGATAGGGTGAAAGTGATGATATCGCATGTGTAAAACACGCAGTATAATGCTCGCACCTTGCAGAGTGCATCCATTCTCCATCAAAGTGGCCTGTTGCAAAAAAAAAAAACAAAAAAACAAGAAAAAATGTGTAGCAAGTCACTGAGTTGTTTCAGGATTCAAACCTGTATTCATGAGAAGAAGCTGCTAATGGCACGCTTCAAGCTTGGGTTTGACTTAAAATCTATCATCAGGTGTTGAGTGTTTGAAATAGCAGCTAATACATAGCAGGTGTGCCAGCAGATTACTCAGTAACATCAATTAAGCTAATGATGCAATGAATTGAGAAAGCATCACTTATGGACGTACACGGAAATAGGACATTACAGCAAATCTACTGCTCAGAAGAGGTTTTTTCCATTGGATATACTTCGAAGTAAAGCTAAACTAATATTTGGATGGTTCGGTGGGTGTTTTGCGGTGTTGCCGTGGCTGCTCGTGTTCCATCGTACACGTCGTCAATGGCTAAGCTTGTGACATCATTATCCTAATTGATGCTAGTGAGCAATCAGCTGGCACACCTGCTGGGTATTAGCTGTTGATTCCAGTGTCTCTACTGATTTTAAAGTCAAAGTGAAGGCTTCAAACAGCTACACTGTCATTTGGAAGAACTCACAATCTCAAACACTTATGGAGCAATTTGTTCAACACGTCATCTTCGCACCTGAATGTCAGAATAGGTTGGGTACCAAAACAATACAGATGTGAACATTTGCACATCTTGACTTATGTCTTATCAATTATACAGAGGAATATTTGGTGATATCTGTAAACAGGATTAATAACAAAAAGCCAACACTGGGAAGTGGCTAAAAAAGGATGCACCAAAAATGGAGGACTGGATAGAGGTTATAGACGACATCTATAGGATGGACAAGTTGACTTTCTGTCAAATTCACCAATTATTGGAAAAACTGGGTTGATTTTGTAACCTTTGGTTCATGCTACGGACTTTAAATGCTTGGTGTTAATCTTATACAAGGGAAAAGGGTTTCTGGAAGGAAAGAATGGAATGGGAAAAATATTTGTTATTCCCCATTAACTTGATTTTAGATCACTGTGTATATTTTTACTATCTCTGTCATTACTCCCCTATATGAGAAAATTTTCATTTTTTGTTGGTTTTTCTTTACATATATAGAAGTTATATACACAATGTAAAATGCTGATAAAATAAAGCTGCCTGGAAAAAATTATAAAAAGATAATTACAAAAAAAAACAGGATTAATCACACAAAACAGCAGATATAGGTTTGACGTCCTGCAATATGAACCCTAACCTCTGTGATCCTCCATCTTTGTGGCTCAGAGTGAAACTCGTAGATATCATTGCATAACAGGATGTAATGTAAATGACTTTCAGATTATTATAACTCACTACCTTTTCATTATCGTCAGTAAAAACTTCAAGCATTGTAATTTGAATGATGTATTTTTTTTTTATGCATATAGATTTTACACAAGCTGTTTGGTAAGCATTCAGTGCAGGAGGAGAAAGTAAAAATGGGCTTTGCATGAAAAAAAAAACAAAAACATGTCACCACGTTTGCTGGGAAAGTACACTACATCAATCAGATTTGTGGCATCTTTTGACACCTGATTGTTTTTTTTTATTAGTGGCCATATGTAGTTTTCTGAGCTCTAAAAATGGTTCATTGACCATGGTTGTGGCATCATATTCTGACACCTGATTGCTTTGTTAATAGTTGTATATAATTTTCCTAAAAAAACACCTAAGGCACTGATGACATTTTTATGTAAATAATTGTATATCACTTTATTCACTACATTTTTTTAAACAATTTTTTTCGATTTATATATTCATTATAAGTAATAAAAATGGTTTGTTCAACAAGTTTTTGGGAAAAAACAGTAAAGAATCGAACTTTTTCTTATTCTGCTTACATGTTTTTTGTGTGATTTTAGGTTCACACACGCCAAATAAAAACGTAACTAAGGTCACACAGGTGAGGTTGTGCTTAAAAAAAATATTCCAAACAAGGAAATGTAAACAGTTTTTTAATGAGAAATAGAAGAGCAAAATCAAAAGTATTCGAAAGGGGCCAAAATACTGTCAGACTCTTCAGGGCTACTGTACTGGCAGGTATGAGGCTGTGGTCGCTGCCCTCTGTGGAAAATAGGCGGATTCAGAATGGAAGTGAAGTTCCCTGCAGATTTAATATGGAAAACAAGTTGTCAGTATCCTCGACTTCTCACCGTGTCTTCTTCCTCTCTTTCCAATCACAGTCGTACCGGGGGTGGCATCAAACCGTGTCCGGCGCCTGGACTCGGATGATCCAGAACCTCCTTTTGTGAAGCGGACGGCCCGGTCAGCACAGGAGGAAGAGGTACAGTCCATCATCAACCTCCCCCTGGCGTGAGACCACCCCTCCTTTTTCTACTCTTACCCTCTCCCTCCTCTTCTTCCTTCTCCTCTGTAGCAGGGATGTGTCCATGAAATATGTGCAACTTCCCGTTGAAATTAGGAGGCCCTGAACCATGAAAGGCACCACAGGTATTGGAGCCCCGCTACATGCCGGGCCCCTGTTGTAAAGCTCCGACAGCAGAAACACACACGACCACTCGTCTGTAACATATTAAAACCAAGGGAAATAAATTACCCCGGTGCACTGATGAATTACGAGTTGTGTCTCAGGAGCTGGAAACGCTTCATAAGTTGGAAATCTTCTTTGGAATATGGTGAGCATCACCTGATTCCTGTTCCCTGTGGAAACCTGAAAATATGGTTAATTTAAGCTAAATAGCAACAGGAAGAGTCTACACTCAGTACTCCAGCAGAAGCACAGGCAGAAAAACAGAGGTGCTGAATCAATAGAAGTATAGAATTGTACTCAAATAATTAAAGGACGTGTCTATATTAATATTTCTAGTTTTTATGGAAAGTCAACCTAATATATTATGAAGACAATTAAATCATTCTAACCAGTCAAATCACAAATAGACTGATAATACTAAATGTTAGACGTTCTCTGCGATACATCTTTTTTGATATTTTCATGTTCTGTCTTTTACAATATATACATAATTTTATCCGTTATACACTTCTGTTGTTTTCATCTTATGTCTTTTCTATCATTTTCATCTTGTTGCATCTTAGTTTACTATCACCATGTCTTGTCTGTTGCGTCATGTTTTTCTTTTTTTGTTTTTTCTTTTACACTACTTCCACATTATGTCTTTGAAGACATTTTTGAAACTTTTAGATGATTTCCATCCTGTTGTATCTTTTACATCATATTTACCTTAGTACATATTTTTTGCCATTTTAATTTCTGCATATCTTTTTTTTATCATTTGAATGTCTTTTATGATATTTCTACCATCTTCATCTTATACACGGTTTTAATTTGGTCATTAAAATGTTGATATTAAGGAAAGTTGCAGTAACACAAACTAAAATTGCTAACAAGTCCTCGCATATCACAACACTGTTTTGAAAATGCACATTGTGTTAAAATACAGTCATCTGTTTTTGCCATGAGCAGAACTAATGCAATACTCTTTTTTTTTTTTTTTTTTTTTACTTTTTTCAGACGCAGAGGCAATTCTAAGCTCCCATAAGAGTCAACAGGAGGCCTAAATAACAGAGCTGCAGGTTTAAATTAATACAATTGTGAGTTTCTTCTCTGCTCTCACTCTTAAATAAGACTATTGATTGCTGTGTTAGCGAGTGGTGCTTTTAAAGTTTTGCTCAGTCATACCTTGTTAGTCATTTACATCTGAAAAGGCTTTAGCATCAGGACATTTATTGACATCTTGGGGAAGGTAATTTGGATGTACAGTGCAAATACCGTTGGGCAATAAGCTTAGTCACAGATTCATGTTTACACATCTGGACTAAATCTGTGTTATGCCTTCGGTGGATCAATACGAGTACTGTGCTTTTTCCGTGATGCATTGGAATATTTATTGTTTGCAGTGCATCATTAGGAGGTTCTCCTGCTCGGTGCTCAGTAGCTTGTGGAAATGATTCTGAACAATGCAAAGCTACACTGTTATTAAGTTACAATAGTAAATGTGTAGGAGGAGAAATCCATAGGAGAGTAATGAGTTTAGGCCACCGGCAACAAAGTAAATATTTGGGGAGTTAATAATCCAATCCAATGTCCGATTCAATTAACAGAACCTTATTGCGGTTCTGCCCCTCCCATTGTTAGCCGTCGAGTTTATTGACCACCGTACAGCGCTGTTAAAACGTCTTCATCACGAAACGGCAACGTCTTTCCAGAATGATCCGTCTTTTTGAGGGCACTTCTGACAAGTTCGGCATCCATCTTCAAAACATTTAAAGGTGAACAACTTTATCTTGTTTGGGGGGGAACATCTCCCGAAGATTGACACTGTCAGAAATGAAACATCGTCGAGCCCGTAAGACTGATGGGCCGCTCAGAGGAAAAGTGGAGCGCTTGATGAGATATTAATCAGGCGGCGGCGGCAGGAGGGGTGGAGCAGGCGTGGATCCTAAAAATGCGAGATGTGATGGAGACGTAGGAGATCTGAGATGTCTTGGGCGAGGCGGAGCTTGTTGGAGGGGGAATAATGAATCGGCCCATTAGCATATTGTCACCGGTTGTCTTGTTTACTCCGAGGTGTTTGCCAAGCAGCTCTCCCCAAGGAGAAACGGGCGCTTCACAGTAACTTCTGGAGTAAACAGTGATATGCTAATGCGCATGCAAATACGCACACACACATACTGTACGCTCACAGACAGCAAACACACAATAAACTTTGCTTTTAACAACCTGTGACGGGGCGATGGCTCACGTTCTTTGTCAATATTTATTGCAAAGGGGGAAGATGGGAGGGCTCAACACGGAAACGGAAGGCCTCGTACTTCTCATCTAATACCGCTTGTTGTATGGAATCAAAGGGTACAAAACAGTTAAGTTTACCTGCAGCAAACATCCGAGCTTCGCTTTCAGATGCCTGTATTATCAGCACAAGCAAAACAATAGCGTTTCTGAAGCTATTTTCATCACTTCACATGACCCGCGCCGGCTTGTATCATCATTTTTGCTTGATTACAGTTGTATCTGTGAATAGAAAAGGCTGCTATGTTCAGGATCAGGCGCAGCTTTATTAGTCCGGCTTATTTTTTTTCCCTTTTTCCCTCCACCGTCTTCTTTCCACACCATCACTTTGTCTGCCTGTATCCCTCTCCCTCCTAAACTCTCCGTCGGCGCTCACTCCAGCTCTCATAATTGCTGGTAGTCTGCTTAACAGTCACAATGCCTTACTGTAATCAAAGAACTGACAAAAGACCTCTTTCATTTCACTGTCTGCCTCTGTGTACAGTATAATAAGCTTCCATCTTGCTCACATGTCGAGAAGCCAGAGACCCCAGCGCAGTAATTTTGCATTGAATGAGATGCAGGTGATCAAAGTCCGCATAGTCTTTTTGATTCTCCAGAATAGCCAGGCCCTCCCTCTGCTATGCCTTTTGAACATCTTAAGAGTCCTCCGGAAAAAAAAAAGGACAAAAAAAAAAATGCTATTCCTGCATTCTTCTTGTAGATATTCCCACTACACGCCTCGCCTTGGAAGCCGGCTCCCCAGCGATGTTTTTTTGGGGGGGAAACTTTGAAGGAAAGTAAAGGACAAGCAGCTTTTGGAAGAATGAAACCCAGACTTTGGATTTACATGCGTTCGAGTGCAGTGTGTACAGCGGCAGGGAGCGGGTTTATTCACACCAGGAAAAAGAGTTTAAAGTTCTTGTTCCTGAAGAATTTAAACATTGAAGTGCACTGTGGCCAGGTCTTTTTTCTTTTTTTTTTAAGCATAAAGCGCTCTCCTTTTCCTTTTTCAACCTCTGCATCTACATGTTCTTATTATGTTTCTCTTTAAAAATCAAGTATGTATGGTCATTTTTTTTCTCTTTTAGTTTTCACACAATTATGGCATTAACTTAAATTTTGTTCCAGTCCACTGAGACAATTGTGCATCCCAAACCAGTTGCCAAAAATATCTGCTGCTGTACGTTTCTGGATAGGGATAGATATTATATTGCTGTTTTTGAATAGTAAAAAAATCCAGTTGATCTTGTCATTTATAGGTATAGACTTGAAAAACAATCAAGTATATAAAACATTTGAGCATAGGTATGTGCTTCCATGACATTGAAGTTGGAATATCTTCTGTAATCATTTTTGAACATTAGATAACTCCATTTTGATGCTAACTTTTTATCTTCTGTTGCTAATATCCATGACACCAGACTGTGCACTGATAAAATCTTCATCCTCTGTCATCAGCTTTTACCAACACACCCTGCTGTTAGCTTAGAACCTCATGCTTTATCCTCACTAATACGGATATATTGCTGGCTGGCTATTGTTCTCTGAATTTTGGCCTCTTGTCCACACATAAACAGAGTTTTAGATTGCAAAAACAATTTTTAAAACCACTTTCCAAAGTGACGATTTTTAACAGCTGTGTGTGTATCTTTGAGGACAGAGAAAATGAAAATGTTACAAAGCAATGACGTCAAAGTCCAACTCACATGTCTGTTGTTGTTTTGTGTAATAAACCTGAACCTGAACCAGAAAGTCAAACACTCAGTATATAATTCAGTTTATTACCTGCAGGAGACAAATCGGATATGTAAAACACACTTAGACAGCCCCAACCAACACTTTAGAATGTATCCTTTTGCTGCACATCTTCATGGCTTGTGCCTTTTCTGTGTGCAGTTTTATCTGTGGTGTCGACAGTTTGAAGTCCAACAGAAACAGTAGTTTGGTTAGTACCAGACAGACACAGTGATGTTCTGTAAACAGCCACCATGTGGATGATGGCATTAGTCAGATCAAAAACCAACCTATTTCCAGCAGAAAACATCCACCACAAACTTCACATGAACACACAACCTTTTATGAGTCGCCTGTATTGAGCCTTTAAATATAACTGTCTTCTGTTAAGCTAAATCGGATGCTAACGGTGTAAAAAAAAGTCAACTTGGCTAGATTTCTTAACAATAAAAGTGTAGCCACTGAAGGGTGATGGCGTTTAAAGTGCAGAAAAACATCAGAAAAAAAAAACTCCAGTTATTTAAGTTTAAATTAATATCCTTGAATTCAGGCATTGTGCAAGAATAATAGTTTCTGCTCTATTATGCAAAGCATTGTTTTGGCTTGTTACTAGTTAAATCCCCCTCAATATTACCTGGGATATCTTATTATGACAAAGATGGATGCATTTTCTTAAAATTTTATTATTTTTCTGAGGGTAAACAAGCATGACAAGATTATTTTTCCTTTAATTCATTTATCACAAACAAGACAGTTCACTTTGTTGAAATGTTTTTTTTGCAGTATGTCTATATTGTGTTTGGGGAAGGTTCAACAACAGTATGTGTCAGACATTACACTCATCTGTAATTCAAGGGTTTTTATGTTCAGGTATACGCACTGACAAGAGTTTGCTCTCATTAAATAAGTTCTGTCACTGAAATTTACCAGAGTTGGGATGAGCAGTCTTGGCTTTTGTTCACCCCCTTCCACCTCAGCCTACACATGGCTTTTTAGAAAGGGGCAAAAAGTTGATAAAAATGTTGTTGGTCTCAAATAAGAATGCAAAATTGGCCCGTAGTGACACTGATATTAAAAATGACACTTTGGCTGATAGCTGATGCAAATACTGGTGTCATTTTAGTTCTTTCCCCCTTTACAGAGCAATCAATACATTCTCATTATCTTCTCATTATTAATCATCATACAAATATAAAGCTAGTAACTAAGTTTAAAGTCTGTCAGTCATTCATCACATTATCTTTGAATGAACAGTCAAACATGCAAATTTAATGTAAAGATAAATATGTGACTGTTGTTAGTGAAAAAAAATCTATATATGCCAATTATAATGTCACACCGATATATCGATGCATCCCACATTAATATTTGTATTTGTTATTTCTAGGAACATACAGTATATGAGCAACATTTCCCGCTGAAACTAGTGCACGTATCCTCTTGATTCTTGCCTCTGTGATGAGGTTCAGATTGCCAGGCTGGTACATGTGCTGTGTTGTGGCAGTAGGTGGTGCCTGGCAGGTGGGGGGCGGAGGGTGGGAAGCCTGAACCGAGTTTGGGAATACCTGCAGAGCTTCACGCCGCGCTCTTACATTCAAATAGTGGATTTCTCAGGTGATGAGGTCCAGCCGGGTATGCGTATATGTGTGTTGGGGGGGGTAAAATCCCAGGGATCCCGATCCCGTCCTCTCTCCTCCCGTCTCTCCATCCGTCAGGGGCTCCAAATCCATTGTCAGAATTATGGCGAGCAGTTCAATAATTCAGATTAGAGCTCATGTTTATTAATGTCCTACATCTGTGCAAACAACGTGTCAAGCCGAGAGTTTATTGTAATTGCCTGAGCAAACAAAACCTGAAAGAAGCAATTTCCAGTTACAATGTGCTATGACAAGTAATGAGGCCATTGGCATTCTGCTCCCATCGTCTCCACTGCTTCTTTTCATCGCCCCAGTATTGTGTGTGATAGATATTTTTATAAGGAATGAAGGTGCTGGATAATGTGGTTGCGCCACTAGAGGCAGGTTAGTGATTAAAGATAATCATCATTTTTTCCCCTCCTGCAAGATCTTATTAGGTTTCCCTTAGCATTACTTACTTTGACTTCCACGTGGGACTGGATGGCGGTGCGGCCGTCCCCACAACTAGATGACAACTATTAATTTGCATTCTCGGAAGGAGGAAAAAAATAATAATATTGCCTTGTGCCACCTGAGGGACGCACAGTGCCTCACAGTCATACTGTTTGGAAAATAGCAGTTGCATAATCTGCCAAAGCAGCTTTAAAGGATAGCTCTGAATAATTGGAATTGACACAGGATATCAACCCGAGTTTCCTATCTGTGTCTAACATATTAGCCATCTCTGGAAATTAGCTATTATTGCCTAATTGAATTTCGGCTGCCAAATGTTTAATTAAATGGCAGTTGTAGGTTTATTGAATTCGCCCTGTATTTGTATAATGGCTGAGACCTGTGAACAGATTATGGGAAAGTGCTGCGGTTTGATACATTTTTTTTTTCCCCCCCTCGTCCCTCTATGGCGTTTTAATGTGATCACAGTCTTTGTTTTCAGTCACAGATGGCTGAGAGCAACCAGGGGCTTGTTCTGCAATAGACAGTCGCGCTGTTACTACTGGAGCTGATGGACCCATGAGGACTCAGGATGCCGATTGATGTCTCTACTTAGTATTGTGCGATGTACCTTAACTCATCTATTTTTGGGCTAAATAGAGTTATATACTGCTGAAATATCCTTGTGTAGTCATTTATCTTCTTGGAGCGTCTTGGGCTCAGAGAATGAATTAAATCTGTTTGGTTATTACTCGTCTACGGTCCCATTAGACTCATCTGTAACACTTTATAATAAGGTGCACACATCCACCATTAACTAGTGCTTATTCATTATAAAGCACTTATTAATGTCTGACCATATTCTACAACTAGTAGGCCATTAACTAACAGTTTCCCCCCCAATAACCTCCTAATTACTGCATAGTATTAAAGGCATTTGTTATTCACAGAGGTATTGCCACCTATACTGAACAAAGCCCATTAAGATCATAATTCATGTACAGCGTCTTTAATTACAGTCACTGACCTGTAATTAAGAGAGAAAACTTGGTCAATATCTTGGCCAAGTAGTGGTAGAATATGTCACTATGTGAGGATCATAGTGTAGTTATAAATCCCCTTTTTGTTGCTCAGACAGACCTGCAGCATTGTGGGTATTTTCAAGACAAAAATAAACACTGAATATCATCTTAATTACAAGCTATTTAGTCAACACGATAGTTAAAATTTGACATTTACCTCCGCTTGGACCCAAGTATGAATAAAAGTTATGTGGAAATGTCATATTTGTTAATTTTAATCAAGCCAGAGCTGTAAAGTACCTTTATTTTGATAATTAATGATGATGATTAATGTTAATATCAAGGGTTTTGATTGTTAAAGAACTTGTGTTTTTTCCTCTTGAAAGGACAGAAAATGCAAAGGCTACACCCTGTAAACCCAAAACAAACCTCTGAAGTCTTCTTTTGTCAGTTTATTTAGGGCTGCATTGCTACTCTTAGTATGTTTGCATGATTTATCTTGTTCAAGTATGAAAAAACAGAAATCCACTAACATAACACAAATGTGTACAGCCATTTAAAAATAGTTTACAGCCATAGTCTTCACAAAAATGGGCTCAAGCCATCATGTTCTGATCTGAAAAAAACTAATTTAGTGACCCATTATGGTTTATAATGAGTAATGAAGAGACAATACGTTCCCAATATATGTGCCAATAAACAACTAATCTTCGGTGACAACAGCCTGGACATTAAAAAGTCCTTCACTCCCATTTCGTTGGACTGCTTTGTTTTGTTGTTGGTTCACATTTGCTGTGGCATCCTTTCAATAAACTAATGAAATGTCAAAACTTTTCTTCACTTAATTTTTTTTTTTTGGACACATATTGTTGATGAACCTAGACTTGACCAAGTGGAGTAACCCCAGATCATAGCATCACAACATGCCTCCACAGGCCCCTAGTGTAGGCACAAGGCATGATGGGTAATCACTGTGTGATCTGGAACATGGTCAATCTGGACTCATCAGACCACATGGCTTTTTTCTTTATAGTCCCTGTCAAACTATTTCTACAATCAGAAATGAAAAACTACTCACTGCAGCAGTTAAAGGGTTAAAGAAGTTTTTGCAGTTGAAACATTGATCATAACAGTGATCATCCAATGGAAGGGTCAAAACTATTGGCTTAATTAATTCCAGTTATGGACTTTTTTGGGGCAAGTTTTTTAAGTTCACCACTAGCAGATGTTATTTGTAGAACATGTTGCACCATATTCCACTTTAAAAAAAACATAGGGCCAGAGTTCAAAGTTCTTGTTCGGCTGCTCTAGTTCTGTAATTGCTTTCATAATGCTTTAAAAACTGTCAAGATCAAGGTGTATTTCTTGTACAATTTCTCTCAATAGTTGCATTTAGATGTTGTACAAGAACAAAACTATAGATTTTTGTACCTGACTGAGCTGATACACTTCTGGTATCACTTTTTAAATTTTTTATATCAAAGTAGTGAATTGAAAAATGCTTAAAAACCACAGTGTCCAAGGGTAGCAAACTGGATGCAGCTCTTTCACTCAAAGTGCTGTGTTAACTATACGCTAAGTGTGTATTTACAGCAAACGGGGGCTGCTTACTCCGTGACAAAGTGTTTAGGTTGCAACTCTGTCTGATGGCTCGGGGATTAGAAAATCCCTCGTATGATTGATAGATTTATTTGTCACTGCTGTCTGGACGTGAGCAGCTTACACCCTGCCAAAGCCGGGGCCCATTAATCAGTGTAAATAACGCTCTTCTTATACACATATCAGGAGTCCGTATGGGGAGACATTTGACACGGGGGAACGGCGGCGAAGCATATTTGCAGCAAATAGGCGTGTGACCGGATGATCAGAAAAGTGGCGTGCGGATGGCGGCGTGGAGCTGACTCCAGGAGTGCTTGCCTTTGCTGCTGACGCTAACCAAGAGGAAATTGGTATTTTTTGCTGTCGGGCTCAGGTTGTGGAGTTTAGGACAGTAGGGTGTGATTTGATTAATGGCTTCATCGGATATCCCCGTGTTGAGGACAGCGTCTTACTTTCTGAACTGTCAATGGATTTATAATTTAGGCTACGATATGGGATTGCAGCTCAAACAGTAATCGTACCTTTTTTTGCGCAGAATGCAGCAAGATAAGTTTCTGTCATCAAATTTCAATCAGGAGCGAAACTGCAATGCAATACACCCCCCCCCCCCTTTTCTCTGTTTCACGATAGCTCAGTGATTATTACTCTATTAATTATGATTCTAAATACATTCAGGGCAAATACACATTGTGATGATTATCACATGTTTAATGCACTGCATAACAATGGTCAAACATTTCTGCCGGATGCATTTAATCTCAGTCTATTGTTGTCCAAAGAAATGATCTGATTGGGTAAGTTCTCCAGGGTATCACTTCACCCAAGGTTTGCTATTATCTTTGCATAAAAGCACACCTTGTCATTATTTATTGCTTAATTAGAGCGCTGCTTAATTAAATCGGCATTAATCAAGGAGACAGAGGTGGCGCTTGGGGAACACTTTACACATGTTAGTGATACTGTACTTTATTATCCAAGAAAACATAAATCAAGCGTCCCTCGCTGGAATTAACTGATAACAGTTGGTTGTTACTGGAGAGGGAGAAAGAAAAAAAAAGGAGTTGTGCTGCATTCAGGCATCAGGAGTGTAGAGGGGTTTGTCATGGAAGTGTAAGTGGACAATAAAGTAGACGTTATCACTTCATTTCTCGCTGCCAAAACAAAGAAAATTAGAAGTCCTGTGTTGTTGTATGGGCCAAAGGACAAAAGAAGAAGCCGTGATAGTGTTGTAATCTCTCCTTTCTAATCTCTTCGGAGAAAGCTGGAAACCAAGGTGGTGTTATGTTCTGACAGCAGGTCTCAAACGTTATACTCCACAAAGTTTGTCTGAATTTATTGAAAGCGGGAGGCAGTGAACCCACAGAAAAAGTGTCTTAAAGTTAGCTGCTGGCTCCGACTGGTATTCATTGACCTGCTGTTTAGATCAGAGGAAACCAAATTATTTACTTTGTGGGACTAAAAACAACTCTGGATTTTGAGCCAAAAATAAGTGATGATTGAAAGGATGTGATATTAAAAATACAGTTGCATTATATCTGTAATCGTAAACAAATAATATTGAAATGACAAATCAAAAATCTGAGGGTTAATATAAACTTAAATATCTGCCGTGTGGCCCTGATTTCCAGGTGACAGCTGACTGCTCACTTCCCTGCATAACTTTCTGTTTATTGAAAGCAAAATTTTTTGTCCAGTAGTTGAAATTGTTTTGTAGATGTCATATCAAGAAAGCTATGAAGGATTTAGTCATGTAAATGATTCATATGGTTTAGCATTTTACTGTTTCAGTAAATTAGTGTTAGCTTTTTGACTTTCACTGCTTTTCTCCCCAGTTCTACCCTTTTGCTGTGCATTACTGTTATATATTCCTCTTGCATACTGTGATTAACATGACTATGCATCAACATTTAACTGCTACTTCTCAGTATTTAACACTTACTAGTTAGCAGTGTGATTGGTGTTTTCCTTAACTTGGTTAAAGTGGTGGAGTTAGGATTAGCTTGAGTTTATTCCTCACCCTTTCACCCTCATTGGCTACGTTTTACATGATGTTTTTTAATTCCGAATTATTTATTCGGAATAAAATAATTTGGAATTAAAGTAATTTCCTTTGTGTTTACATGGAAATGCTTCAGTTAATTCCGCTTTAAGAGCTGGGGGTACAGCGCGTTCTGATTGGGCAGAACGCGGATGTGATGTCGTGATGTCTACCGCAAGAAAACAATCGTGTCCAGTTCCTGTTTCTTTTCATTTCAACAACATGCAACATGGAAGACCGGATACTATGTGGGATTTTTGCCTTGATATTTGTAATAATTATGAAGCAGCAGCTCGTCCGAATCAACAGACAAATTCATTTTGTTCGTCTGAAGAAGAGAAGGATGTTAGAGAACAAAAGACGGCAGCTGAAGAGCTCACTTCAGCAGCGGAATATGTGCGTCATTGCGACAGGACGAGACAAGGAGCATGTGCAGAATGACGGGAATAACGTTAAAACGTAATTAACCGTTTACATGTTCGAGGAATGAGTTAATTCGGAATTAAGAGTGGAACAAACCAGTGACTTTATTCGGAATTAAGTTTAATTCGGAATTGTCCTTTTCAACCGGAATTAGGTGTTTACATGGTCATCTTAAAGCGGAATTAACCTTTATTC
>JAPTYQ010000013.1:13848209-13862403 GCA_029814465.1 Ostorhinchus cyanosoma | reverse complement strand
CACATAGGCATCATTCCCAAGGTGGAACTCAAAGCTCCGAAGTCATCACATACTGTTACCAGGTGCTGCTGTGTCAGTTTTTGACACTTAAGGCACCACTTAGAAGTCTATATCATGTGACATCCAATTAAAGAAAGCATAGTTAGTGTGGGTTTTGCAGAACACCAGTTTATGGATTTAGGCTACGTTTGGAGGGTAACGATCTGAACCAAAAAGGCAAAAGTGACGTTGTATTCTCACTTTTAATTCTGCATTTAGATGTATGTTTTGGTGGGGAAATCTGAATGGACATGCAAAATTGAATTTTCTATTTATCATTGTAGTATGCATGCCAGGTGTTTAGGTGGCATCACCAAGACCAAGCAACTGCATAGAACCTCTCTACTTCTCTTCCTGTTCTCTCCTAGTGCAAAATACAATCACCAAACAGGAAACTGAACATCTTCCTTCTCTGCTCTCTACTACTCTATAAAGATTCATGACAATTTCTGAAACAACTCTTGGATGTAAATTAGAGTGGCCACTGAAACTTGAAGGTCCGTCGCAGGGAAATAATCTGTCATGTTTTTCTGTACTGGCGCACGCCTATCATGTAAAATCTACGCGGCAAGAGAATGCAGTTTTGCATTTTCAACCCTTTAGATGGTGACGCGAGAGTGGAGCGTTTTTAAGATTTCCACTCTGGAAGGTGGTTTCACTTTTTTTGCATTTTCAACCTCCAAAAATGCCATTGCCATCTAAACAAAAGGCACATCTGATAAAATATCATTTAAATATCATTTCCACCCGACAGCGTTGTTGTGTAAACTGGGCTTTAGATTCAGGAAGCCAAGGATTGTGTTCTTCAACCTGGTTCAACCCTATCCATGTTGTGTTTATGCTTAAACATGAACAAACTGTAAAAAATAATGCTCTAAGGCAGGGCTTTCAAACATATGGCAAAAAATGCAAAAACTACACTGAAAATATGCCCTATCAAGGTCACATACAGCACAGTTAAATCTCACTTGGGTAGGATTAGTAAAATAATAGAATAATATCCTATGTATAATGACTACTCCAAATGTATCGCTTTGTTCCAGTGTAAAAAAATAAGTAAAAATACATATTTACATTTACACTACCAGTCAAAAGTTTGGACTTCTCATTTCAATGTCATGAACTGCCACAGCATCACCAGGAACTCCTTCAAGACTGTTGCAAAACATTTCAGGTGTCTACCTCATGAAGCTCATTGAGAGAATGTCAAGAATGTATAAAGCAGTAATAAAAGCAAAATGTGGTTATTTTGAAGAATCTAAAATGTAAAAAGCATGCTTTGAGTTATGTCACACTTTTTTTTAACTACATAATTCCATATGTGTTCATTCATAAATTCGATGCCTTCAGTGAGAACCTACAATGTAAATAGTCATGAAAATAAAGAAAAAACTGCTGAGTCCAAACTTTTGACTGGTAGTGTATAAACTATCCTTTCACAAAAAAATGTGAAAAAACTGACCAACCAGGTATAGCCTGAAATTTATCAAGGAAAATAAGTACAATTTGGACAATATTAAGCATCAGCTTGTCATTTACACATTTGCATTACAACGTACAGATCATGGTGGATCTACAAAGGTACAAAGTAGGCAGAATATTGTTAATATTGCAATTATTTTTCCTTCTAAATTTCTGATTGTTCATGATTGTTCATATTATTCACATTTTTAATTGTACTTTTTCACACAAAGACAAAACTTTGGCATTGACTTTATTTATAGGTTAATATGTTAGTATTTTAGTGGTTGGACCCACTTGAACTCATATTAGGCTGAATTAAAATTGAACTGAAACTGAATTAACCTGAACTAAAATGAATTTGTCACCTTTTTTAGCAAGACTGGTTTTCAGAAAACAAAAACCTAAATAATCACAATAATGTTTTTCCCAGTCCGTACTAACTTCAATTTTACCAGATTTGATGACTCTCAGTCCAGGTTTTTTCTCTGCTATGACGTCTCTGAGTTTAAGACTTTATTGAGTTTTGGCTGTACCTTCTTTATTATTATGAGGAAAGATGACCCATAGCATTATGGGGAATTAAGAGCAGAAATTGAATCTAATATTTATAATTGTTTTCCTTGGTGCATATTCACACAGAAATTAAAGGTGTTGTTTCGCGCTCCCTTAGAATGTCTGATTGAGCAGGTCAGTCTGCCACGTTTCTGCAGACGCTTAGCATGTTTTCCATGTTATACGGGGAGTTTATCCAGTGATAAAATTCACTACTTTTACCTATGAAGTTTAACCACAACGCATATCCTCTCGACTTTAAAAGCCCAGATCAAACAGTGAGCCTGTGTACATAATCATAAAAGTCTGATAACTGGGAATAATCGGATAATTGTAATAAGATCTGATGCATTTAGATACACTTAAGAAATGTAATGACAGTAGACTCAAACTTCCTCTTATTGTCTTCAACTTAGGTTTAATTACACAAGTTCCATTATCTATTATTTTAATTGTTTACACATGTGCTAAAGTAAAAGGACAAAATAAATCTGATTAATCTGACTACATGCAGGTTGACATCAGTATTAGGGAAAAAAAAAATCCAGGAGTGTTAATCTGATTTCTCATAATCAGATTACTGCTGTTATCTGATAAAACATACCAGATTATCCTGTTTACATGATCACTTGAATAATCCGATAACTCTGGAAATTGGATAGTAATCGGAGTATTACTGTGGATATAAACAGGCTCTCTGACTCCATTGAGAGACTTTAGTTTTTTTGGTTTTGTGGCCACCATAGGGGAGGGGTGGAGGTGGTATTCAGTTGGTTGCAATCTGCAACTTCACCACTAAATGTCCTTAAAAATCTGACCTTGTAAAGGTTTTATATTCCTGTACATTATGACGTATTAGCACGGCATTTCTATTTCATTTTATTCCGCTTTACATTCTTACGTTTTGTGTTTCTTATGTCATTTTTATTTGCATTTCAGATAACAAAGCCATGTAGTCAGTGCTAGTCGTTAGCTATAATAATATAATAATAAGCCTGATCTGCTGTCGGCGTAGCTGCTGAACAGGCTGCTCATGCCTCCCTTACTCTGTTCAGTCCATATGTCACCAATCATCATGTTTTCTGCTGAGGAGAAATAACATCCTGTTATTATCTGTAAAGCAACAAAGAGTGTTAGTTTATACCTGTCTGCGGTATATACTGCATGTCTACGTGTATGTCTGCGTGTGTGTGTGTATGTGTGTGTGTATTCCACTTTGAGTATCTATGACTTCATGTCTATACACGAGTGTGTGCATCCTAATAACTGTACACCACAAACTGCTGTTGCCTTCAGATACTTCCTCTGTCTCCCCCTCCCCCCTCCTCCTCATCTTCTCCTCTCTTGATTTTTTTTCTTCTTCTTCGTCTTCTTTCGTCTTGTCATATGCGTGATCACTCCCTCCCCCTCTCCCCTCCTCACTGTGCATCCCTCTCCTCCCACTATTCCCCCTCGACGCTTTTAATCTTGGGTTGATGATACTTGGTGGAAGCACTTAAGTTTCTGTGCCAGGTGTCTTCCCCGTGCTTAACATCCCAGGCTTAGCTCCTCATTCTGCCACTCCTTCCACTGCCCCCCCACCCCCCCTCCCCTGGATCCAGAATCCACAAACACACTCGTGCATACACAGTGACGAGCGCATATACCTATAGTCGACATGTACAATGAACAGGTACATTCACATGAGACACCTGCAAGCTTCTAATCACACACACACATCGCTCTAATGCATAAATTATGACCTAAACATGATAAGAAAGTGGGTTTTATTGCTTGAAATTGCTGACTTGAATGGTGTATTTTAAGATTTAAAAGGACATTTGGTGTTTGCATTATTGTATGGAATCACACAATTGTGGAAATAACAAAATACATTTTTCAGTATCCAACTTACACCTCAAAATTCTCCTTTTTCTGTACTATGTGAATCTATCTTAATGCATTCGCAACCTGTAGAAAATGCAGGGGGTTGTAACAAGAGGAGATAAAATGGCAGACAAATCGTCATTTTAATGTTTACACCCCTATGCATGGTGGATATGAAGAGAAAAAATTTGATTTTGGGGTCTAAAAGCAAATGTTTTCTCAAGGTTACATTTTGATTGCTAATATATGATGATAATTGTTAAATTTAGAGAAATTATAGTTTCTGTGGCAAAATGTGACACATACTCCTTAATACAGCAACTGAGCAGCGTTAACTAAACTGTAAAACGTGTTTTTTGATCTGAAAACTGAATCCTATCCCTTAATTTTGACGAAACACATCAATGCTGGTGATAATACACATAAAAATCTACACTTGACAAGTGAAACGTGATGCAAAGGCAGCTGTTTTGGATCACTCTGCACACTGAAATTTGCATAAAAAAATCGATATCGATGCCCTCTAATCAGAGTCTTTCAGAAAGAGGTTTATTTTCTGACAGAGAACTATAAACCTGTTGTATCGGAAAACACAGTCACAAATATACGTCTTATATTGTTGCGTCAGTGATTTAGTTTGCTTGTGAGTGATGACACACGCATACCAGTCATGTAGTAACTGGACTTGTCAGAACAGACTGAATGACAAGCAATATAAAGCAGTAGAAATGTTTCACCGTACACTTAATGCAAGGTTTATTTCAGTTTGTCTTTTTACAGTTGATAAATCGTAAACATGGCATATTTCTTGGCACAGCCTCTGTTTTACTTAGTTGTTCTACGTTCATAAACCTACCCTGGCAGTTTGCTATTAACTCACATGATCAGTGATATTCTTGCAGAAGCTGGAATTGGTGTTATTTGTATTAGAAGTGGTATAACAATACTAAGTGTTCTAGTTCTAACTGGATGGGCTTATTGACTAGAAATGTACACAAAAATGGATAATGCAATGTCTGTTAAGGCTATGATTGATGTCATTTATAATGCAGATACAAGATATCTGAAAATATGGAAAAGTTTAGGCAGTTTTATTGTACTTAAATCCAAATTTGAGGGATTATTTCCATTTAGTACAATTTGACACTTAAACTCTACCGCAGCTTGTACTTTTTCTTTTTCCTCCACTTCATTTTTTGTCTGACACCTTTTAAAATATATTTCAAATCACAGTTTTCATCCTCTCTCTCATATACTGAAGGATGACGTATTTGCAGCAACGTGGTTCTCTACATTTTATTGAAATGGAGGTAAAATAATGGTTGTTGTATGACAGCATCACCCCTACAGTATATGTCTGACTCAGAAAATACTTAAATATGTCATGATCTTGTGAATAAGTTGTTTAAAATGTTGATTTGAAGTGAGACTGTGTAAAAATGAAAGGTCTTTTAATGATATAAGGTCCAAATTACACAGTAGTGGTATGATTTTTACTGAAAAGGTTCACTCAGTGTGTTGTAATCCTCTGAAAACATTCACTGCTCACTATCATCTTTTGTAACTATGCATTGAAACAGATAGATCAAATCCGCCAGCGACTGTAACACTTGCTGAGTCATATGGATCTTGATTTGCATCGACTGTACAAAATGCTGTTTACAGCGAACATATTGAGATTTCGGCAGTGCGCGCCGAAAAGAGTTTGCTTTGCGTTGCTTTGTTCTTTAAAGACGAGGCACAAGAGAGGGGGAAGGAGACAGACGAACGAAATTGAGAGAAGCCAAGGAGAGGCAGAAAGATAAAGCGAGAGATAGCTCTCATGTGTTTATGATATGTTTGTTTGTGTTGCCGCGGGGACCTCTTTTCTCTTCAACCTCCCTTTCAGTTTCCTCTCCATCTCTGTTTTTTTAAGTCACTGCCTGTTTTTTTTTTTTTTTTTTGCTTTTTTTCCCCCTGTCATGTATCTGCCGCCTGTCCAGGCAGCTCTCTCTGTTTCACTCTCGTCTGATGTCTCAATTAAAATTAATGTGTTCAGTCTGCTCAGATAAAGAAGAAAGAGGAGGAAAAAACCTTTCCAGGAACAATGGTAGCTTCTTGCATATTGGTAACCAATCCTTCCTTGTCGTGGCCCACGCTAATGCTTCACAATATTGACAGCTCTAATGGCATAGCACAGCTCTTCAGAAAGGGGTATTTTTTGAAACCTGGGGCCAAAATGAATGGGTGGTTTAGATTGCATACTGATTTCAGGTGTCTTTTGTCAGTTTTTAAAGGGTTTACCACACTTTATTTTCTTGTTGTTTCAAGTTTTACTTAGTTCTTGGCTACTCTCACCTTCCTCAGTGTGGGGTAATCAAACAGACAGGAGGGGCAGCTCAGGTGTGGTCATCCCAGGGAGTGGATGCACTCTGACCTCCACCCCCCAGTATCAACACTCCATCCTCCTCCTGCATGTTTCCTTGTCCTTGAGACGTCTTCATCCCTGGTCTTGGCGCTGGAGCTCCTCTGCCCCTTCATCAGGACAGAATGCTGGTGTCAGCACTGCTGCTCCCTCCTCCTCCTCTTCCTTCCCCGCCCTCCTCCACCTTTGCCTTTATCTGTCGCTTCTTCTAAAGATGCTCTCTCCATCTCCGGTACCCCAGGGGTCAAGCTGGTGGAAGAACAAGAAGGGAGGGGAGGGGTATGAATGGATAGGTGGGAAGGAAGAGGGGGGAGGGAGAGAAGAGAAAGGAGGGAGGGGAGCACCTGACTTGAAGGCAGAAAGATAATTTCGGCCGGGCGCCTCTGTTTAAGGTTAAAGCCTGATTTGCATTTCAAAAGCGGCGGCTGGCCGTGTTGCCACCTCAGGGACACCATCGGACCAACCAGCGTGTCATTTAATGTCAGCAGGCACCGGGGCCTTGATGAAATTAATAGAGCAGCCTGTGATTGATAACAGCGGCGCTCGTCAACGCCGCCGTCATGACCATCCCTCCTCCTCCTCCGCCGTCTTCTCCCACACGCCCAGGTGTCCACCACAGCACTTTCAAAGATCCCATCAGTCGCCTCTCACATCTCCCCTTCATCTGAATGCTCCTGATCTCCCGGCGGCGTCTCACAGAGGAGATCATCTTCTTCGGGTCACTTTAAAAAACTGATTCGAGTGCCGCGGCGCTTTCAACTCGGTACCTCTGCAGTCGGATATGCCCTGATGGAAAACCTCAGCTGCTGTCATGGCTGGATTACCCACAGGAGGTGAATGTGTCTCCAGGCGCCAAATGACCAAACGCTCCAAGATTGCACAAAGATAAATGTCCACAAGCCTAGGAAATCGCACACAGTGATCATGGATCAGAATCATTCCCATACAAATGCTGCTGAATCAAGGAGTCTGACTCACAGGATGGAGTCTGTTGGAATAATTCTGCCGCTGGCCAAGTATTTCAGTTGGCAGTCGCCCACTTTTCTATTACCTACACATTACGGTTCTCAAAGTTCCCTTTGGTATGTGCAACAACAGCAACCTCTAAGACTCATCTATATGGAGGAAAGGCATTTGTACTGGACTGTGACTGGAAAATGAGCAACTACTGAACAAAGTGATACAATATGACTGAATTACAGTATCTATATTGAAGTGATACAATAGACGACACACGGCTCTGCTCATCCATATAGTCGGACTTCTATTCCATATATTCAGGTTTCATCCCATATATGCACGTTTCATCAAGTTTATCAAGTTTCATCCTGTATATTTTGAATTAAATTTATTGGAAATTCCCTGCCACTTAATCCAATTTCAATTCAACATTCAAGTTTAATTCCACATATTACAGCTTTTATTCCATATATTCAAGTTTAATTCCATATATTCTAGCTTTTACTCTATATGCTGAAATTTCCATATGTATATTCTTAAATTCTTATGAATAAACTTAAATTCCAGAATTTGGAATTTTCATCCAATAAAAGTAAAATTCCACTTATTCCACCTTTTGATCACTTATATTTGTGTTTAATCCCATATATTTTGGCCTTTATTCTGCACATTCAAGTTTCATTATATATATTCTGTCTTAAATTTAATTTATTGAAAAAAAAGTTCCATTTATCAAAGTTTAATTTCACATATTCCAAGTTATATTTAATATAGTCAAGTTTAATGTGTATGGATGAAATGTTCCAACTTTAATACCTTATGACACTCCATATAATAAAGTTTCATAAAGTTATCAGTTATAACATTTACTTCCCATAAAGTGTATGTGAAATAAACTATAACCACAGTTCAAAAAAATTTGGGATGCAATGGTTTACAAATATTGTAAAGCTAACTGTTAACATACTTCTCAGACAATTCTGGACTATTACCACCAATATTATGCATTTAAAACAAAAACAAAAGCATTACATTTCTACTCTCAGTTTCAAAATATGTGATGTTTTCTTTGTTATCTAGCAAATAAAATATGTTTATAAGAGTTTTATTTACCTATTACACAGCGTTCTAACATTTTTGGAATTGCAGATGTGTATGGGTTGAATAAAATTTGTGTTTATGCAGCAAGATAACGTTTGTTTTTGCCTAAAGACCTGCCACTTAATATATACCAGTGTGATCATATGATAGCCCACATTGAAATGACAAGAATCACTTCAACCTGTAACTATAACACCACCCCTTGATTCTGGATGTCAGCCACAACGGCCTTTGATGCATCCGACTGTTTCTCAGCCTGACACAGGGAGTGTTTTGCAGTGATAAAAACATGAACCTAAAACCTGGAGAAAAAGAAATGAAGCCCGGGCCGACGGGAAGGAAAGAGGGAGGGAGGGGTCGGAGAGAGGCAGACAGGCCCAGCGGGAGGTGTCAACGCCGGGCAAGGATGAAGCCGTTAGCCCCCGCTAATGGATGTCCTGATCCTGGAGGTTTGCGGTCGCCGGGGTCAGACTCGGCACACATTACACCTCGGAGACTAACCTCCCAGGCCTCGTCGTGTGGACAGAAGACGGACAAATGAGGAAGAGAGGGTGAGGTGAAAGGAGAGGAAAGTGTGAGAGATAGAAAAAGACATAAAGAGCTGGGAGAGTGGAGCAGCAAGAAGAGTGTTTTCCAAAGAAAGGCCCAGGGAAGAGAGATGAGAGTGAGAGATCCGCTTGTCCTGAAATGACTTGATATGTTCTTGTCAGTCTTAATCTCTGGGTGTTGTGGAGGAGTGGAAGGGAGGGAAGGGGAGGGGAGGGGAGTTTGAGTAATCTCCTTCACAAGTAACGGACAGAGCCCACCGTTTCCCAGCCCCTGTATTCACTTCCACAGTCATCTCCAATCCACTTCATAAGAGCGCCGTCTTTTGCACACCGCTCTTCTCTAAAGCGGTGGCGCGCACATGAAAAGACAAAACAAAAGGTAGACGAAAAAGGGTGATTCACATCCTTCTTTCCCTCTTTTCCTTTTCTCTCATTCACTCATTTACATCAGCCATTATCTGCGTATATTGAAAGCGGCGAGATAAAGAGAGAGCGAGGAGAAAAAACAAGTGCCAGGGAGAGGGAGAAAAAAAGAACAATAAAGGGAGGCAGAGGAGGCGCAGCGACGTTTGAATCAATTACATCCTAAAGAATCTTTCATTTGCATCCGTATCTGTTCAAAACCTGAACAAATGCCAGATGCCTTTGTGTGTCCAGTTATTTATAGTGGGTGTTTTTTCCTCTCGTAATTGTGCAGGAAATATCAAATTTGCATAGAGTGATTATTGTTGATTGTTTATCTAGCCGTCAGGACGTTTCAATATTCGAAGGCTGACAGGTTGTCAAGTACTTAAAACTCATTTATTTGGGGAAATTTGCATGTAATTTGGCGGTAATGAGGGGGATGTCTGTGGTCATGGATTAGATGCCGGAGATGCTGCAGGGAAAAGAGGGATTCTGGCTGACTGGCATTCCTCCACTTGAAACACACGCTTTATCCTCAGCTCTGCTGCCGGGGTGATGCTAACGCTACCTAGCGCTGTGCACCCAAACAACAAGGGATTGTGTACAAACGCTTGGCATAGCTGCGGACTTAATAGCAGAAGCAGAAGCGAGCCAGCAGTACATCGCTACACAGGAAAGAAGTGTGTTCTGTCGCCCTGCAGGCCCACTGACTGAGGCAAATAAAATCTGCTTGTAAACAGAGGAGCTCGATTATTTGTCAGCACAGCAGATGCTAACTTGTCTTGCCTAAGCATACATTTTTATATACTGTAACTTCTCAGTGCATAGGAAAAGGGCATAAACAAGCAGGCCCCGCTCCAAATGTTCTGAAGGACTGAAATTATCTGAGCGAGTGTTCGTTTTTCATTCCGCATTGATCCCCATCATTGCAGCTACAGAATCCTGAGTCCTGCTCTGTTCCAGGAAAACAAGACCCGTGCAAAATCCAGTTGAAAAAGTCCCACCTGAGGTTTTTATCACAACCTCACAGCAATTTTTCTGCTTGAAATCTGTATTTTGTTAGCTTCTAGTGCAGAATATACACTAAGAAGGACCCACATTTAGTCACTTTCAATGTTTTAATGTGCATCATGTTTAAATAATGACATCTAAATGGAACACAGGGGAGTCTGGTTCTTTATATTCCTCCAAAAGTGATAAATACTAGAATTCTGGTTACTCATCACGATTCAGTTTTGCCAGTTATCTTCAATTTATTATTTTTTTTTATTGCCAATATCTCTAGTTCCTATTCCGTACTAATGCTCTTTTTCAGTATTTTCCATTATGTCCTACTCACTTCATTGTAGATATAACTTGGCCAGGTTTTACAGTTATTTCAATATCAACAGAACTTGGCTGCAATAGTGGCGATTGGCACATTTGAAGGAAAATAACAGCTCAGAAAACAAGTTATAATATGATATTCAGTCCCAGATTTATTGATCACCTTGAGCTTGATGTTCAGGTCAGTTATCCGGCTTAGTATTGAATCAAAGATGGTTCATTTCTGCCCGTTTTGGTTTTGATTTTAAGGGTTAGATGATTATATTGGGCTTTAAAAACCAGCTACTGCCCTGTTAGCTGCAAACGTGGTGATTACACAGTATCCCTGTTGGGTTACTCCTGATGTCTGAAATTGGGATACTATCTTTATATAGTCGTGGAAATTTTTTTTATTTGTTTTCTTCAATTTCTTGTTCATTTTAATGTCTGGTACAACTAAAGACACAATTGTTCGGACAAATGTCATGATAACAATAAAAATAGCTCATAAGAGTTTAATTTCAGAGCTAATATCCAGCCATTCTCCATATTTTCTGGATAAAAACCAAAATCACTTAATTTCTTACATCAATAGGTATGGCATTGTACTGACAAAAACAGTGCTTTTAAGCATTCCATGTTTTCTTTTCTGTCTGTTTTAGTCACATGATACACACAGGAATTAGTACTTCATTACATAACCATTGTTTTTGATGACTTTTGATGGTCTAATATTTTTTTTCAGCGAGTGTATGCACAAACACAAAAACAGGACACTTCAAAAAAACTGGAAAGCTCAAATTTGGGTTAATATTTTTTGTAAATGAAGAGTTCCTGCTTATGTCTCACAGTAAAAGCCAAGTACAGAAGACAGATTATAACCTAATAGACTCACTATCTATGTGTGTTACATTTTGTATCTATGAAAGTATGGATAGGAGTGAAAAAAATACCCTTAGATTGTGATCTGAAAACTTAAATAAAACTTTGCTTGCTTTTCTCATAGTTATTTGAATAAATAAAAGCTGAGATGCATTCAATGGACATATACAATTTAGATAAGCTGAATTGTATCCGTTTATTCCAAATCACACTGATACATTAGTGTAATTGACCTTGTATTACAGATAAAGGTAACAAAATCTACTAAAAAAGAACTAAAGGACGGAGACAAATTCTCTTTTTAAAGGTACAAGTTTGTAAAAGTCTGAAAAATGAAGAATGCTTTGACAAACTTGTGTTCAGTAAGAAGACATACAGTGTGTGCTTAGCAAAATAACAAAATTGTTTTTCTACATGAACTCTTTTAGAATCTAAACACTTTTGCAATCAATGTTTCCATTAGTAGAATTGCATTTGTCTGAAAATTTTGTCTCCACCTCTTTGAAGAACCACATGCTCCTTTATCCGATAAAGTGGATTTAAGCTTATAAAAAGGGAGTGTCTTGGATTATAAAGCAACCTTAAATAATGGCACTGGTTTTTCTTAAGATGTTTTTTGACTGACGTTGGATGAGGATGCTTTTCAAGGGTAAACTGATTTACAATTCCAGTCTAAATCAGTCTAAACGTGATGTGTATTGTCTGATACTGCCCTTTAGATGCACTCTTATGTATGTAATGATCGCCACAACACATCTGCTCAGACAAACTGTTTCTTGTTTAGAATTTTTGACATGAACACATTTGGCACACGTTACAACTCCTGTGTGGTGAGCACATGTCATAATTTGGTTTTATTAGTAGAATTACCAGCAGGAATGTTCTTGAATTTGACTTGTACTGAGTGTAAATTAAGAGCAAACTAACCAAAACTAACAAAGAGCAAATTATACCAGGAATCAGAACAGACCTCTAAAATATTCAACAGGAAAAGCAATTGCATCTGTTTTCTTTTCACTATTTGGGAATTTATGGCAACTTAGCTTTGAGTAAAAGTGTACGTATGTTGTTGCAACAGTCATGCCCAACTCTGTAGAATAAATCACCTTAAACCTTTGGAGAGCAGTATCCCCTCCACACCCACCCAATCCTATTTGAAAGTCTGATTAATTGTGTTTTAATAACTACCGTGGAGCTCATACCACCCATTCCCCCGACATGGACGAGGGAAGCGGCTCCCAGTGGGGTTTTGCGAGCGGTTGCGTTTGTTGCTGTTAACTGCATTGTCTTTCATTATCAGTCCTTGGCTTCATCTTTCATCTAGCGAGGTACTGGACGCGGCGAGCTAATGAGTAAACATAGCTGGGGGCGACCGGGAAACACACAAGCAGAATCCTGACTTTGATGAGTCGCTTGTTTGTTTCTCTGTATCTCTGCTTGAATGTTAAAAAAAAAAAAAATCCCAATCGGTTCTGTTCTGGCATGTCACAGGTAGGTTCAGACCTTGAGAGGACTGGCTTTAGCGGTGGGTAGTCTCTGGCTGGGATGAGATATGAGCCGGGGCTTCACACCGCACAGCAGAGCATGAAACTTTGAGCGTGTGTTAAAACATTCAGCATGTTTTACCTTCAGCCCAAGGTCGGGTTCAAAAAGAAAGACTGTGCAGAAAAAAGAAAAAAAAAAAAAGCGAGCCCTTAGTTCTCAGACTTGACTGACTGACTTGACTGGCTGACTCATTTGCCGAGAAAATGCGGCAGAAAGAGCTCGCCGGCGCCCACAAACGCAACTCCCACACCTCTGTGAGTCACTCAAAGTCACCTCAACTCCAAGGTTAAACGCTCGCTGTATTTCCCTCTTAAATATAGATCTGTCCCCGAGTCCAGGCTGTAGCCTCTGTGAATATGAGCCACTTGGTGAATATCTACTGTATGCATGTGCGTGTATGTGCATGTGTGTGCCTCTCATTCTCTAATATGCTTCTATCTCTGTGTGTGTGACTCTTTTTTTCTAAAAGGGTGAGTGAGGATAATCGGCCCCCAGCGCACAGGACTAAAAGGCCGGGTCAGAGTTTTAAAGAGAAGCTATGTATTACCGATCCCTGGGTAACGGCGATGAAGTGGGCCCTTGTGACTCAACCTGAGAGCGTGAAAAGGGCCTCAGAGGGGACCCACCATCACCGGCCCTCTCTTTATCGTCCTAACGGCTTTGCCTGAGCTCTCTTCCCCAACGGCGGCGAACGACGAGAAGAGGAAGGAGTGGAACGTTGGAGAGCTCTCAGTGCTATACCCACCCGGCAGCCACTCCACGCCATGAAAGCCCAGGTAATGTCTCCTGTTCACTGCGATCGCATTTCAAAGAACACTAACCTCGGTACACGCGAGCCTGCGCAACTCATGCACGCTTGGGAAAGGGTCGGGAATTATCGATTGCGGTCTGAGACAAGTGGTCAGGGCTAAATCAGCATCAGTATTCATGGACAGGAAGTCACAGTTATGTCGCAGATGAAGCTACACAACACTTACCTTAGATACATGAAATCTGTGAAGGAATATCAGCTAAAAAACTACATCTATTACTAATTACTACTGCTTCAGACTATTTACAGAGCTATGCATTTTGTCTTAACTTACAGCATGGATACACTTATAGTACATACACAAATTAAGTA
>JAPTYQ010000013.1:13828213-13848109 GCA_029814465.1 Ostorhinchus cyanosoma | reverse complement strand
TTCTAATTGAGACATAATGACAAAGCCATGAGTAAGTTAACATCCTTTTACTGCTGTGCCATTATAAATAACTATAATAAATACAATAATAAATATAATAAAGTATAATAAATGACTTTATTGGATGCGGTTGTGGCTGAGGTCTTCCACACTGTTACATCCTCATCCTCTTCATGCGGTTTTCCTGCTGAAAAAGTAACAAACATAGCAAATCTGTGTAAATGTTTGGAGATGCAGGTTTTGTATGGACCTTTGTTTGGCATTGGTCCTCGTTCTGTAAATATATCAGGCAGTGTGGACTTAAGGTTGGAAATGTACGGTCAGATTGTGACTTTTCAAGGCAGGAATTTAGCAATGGTTCCCCTTATGTCATCACTTTTATCGTGGGTAAGCGCCATTCGGTTCAGCGACGTGTTCCCTCAAAGGACCAATGCCCTCTTTTTGCCACTGTCTTTGCACAATGGAATAGTTGGAATTAGAAACTAATGTAATCACGGTGTCATTTGCAAATCCATTTTGGTTAAATAATACAGCAGAATTAAGTGTGTGTTTGAAGAGGTTTTAGGTTTAAGCTTTTTGTCGTCTGGCATGTTCTTGCTGTTTAATTTCAGCACCAGGAGCTGTCCACGGTCTGACCTCTGGGATTGGAATGGGCTTCAGATCAGTACATCCGCAAGACACTGAAGCATGACTAAATATTTGGATGTATTAACCCACTAAGACGTCCTAAAACCCAAGCATTGTTTGATGACAGCTGGCTAAAATCGCAGGGTTTTGATAATACTTTAGTGACAAATTTGTGTAAGAAGGCTGAATGTGTGCCGTTGACTGACCTCAGGATCAAAAACTAAAGATTCTAATGAGTAAAAACTAATTTCTTCTGAGGTGTGAGTTCTGGACGTGTCAGAACTGTCAAAAGTGTTCTCGGATTGATTGGTAGAAAAAAGTGCATTCAAGTGCGTATCAGCAGATATTAATACATATTTTTATATAAAATTAGACTCTTGTCAGTCCATTTCAGCTTCTCCTTTGTTATCTACTAAACACTGGCTCCGTCTGACTGTCTGGACTCTCGTGGGACAGTCAGCCAAGTCAGTAAATGTTGCTACCAGTTCGTCTTAGCGCTTGTCAGCATTACAGACTTATTAATTCTTATCACTGTACAGTGCGCTGACAGCAGGGACAGCAAAATATGTAAAAGTTGACATAGCTGACACAGTGACAGGCTGACAGAAATATGAAGTTTATATGTGCTTCACAGATGATCTATAAATAAGTGGTTGGGATGGGATCTATAAAAGAGTGTGTACCCCGTTAGTTTTTCCCTCTTTTGCTTATTTGCCTTGCTGTTTCCTTATCACTTCATCTCTCTTTTTTGACTATACCTCCCTGCCTCTCCGTCTCCAGCTTCCATCTCTCTTTCTGGATGGCTGCCTACCTCTGTGCCTGTGTCTGGGAGTTGGCTGGGGCAGAAATAAACCACAGTAATGGCTTTGCTTTGCTGCTAATCTTGTCATAAGAAGGTGCGGCCCTGGGAGGATAGCTCCTCGTGTGTGATATCCTAATTTAAACATCAAAAGATTCCATCATTAGGAAGCGTGCGTCTAGCCCCAGTTTTCAAGGGAAATTATTACATCTTCCCGCCGCAAAAGTGTAATGCAGGAAGACATTTCTGTCAAGCACACACGCCGACACACACATAAATCTCACCGGACTTGATGTTTGTGCACTTGAAGAAAAACATCATCATTAGCAGCTTTCTCTTGTGATAGACGGAGCGATGACTTTTTGTGTCGCAGCCCGCCGTGGGCTCTGATGATAGCCTTCATTTGGAGATTCGGCTTGGCATTTGAGATTTGAGACGGGGATGGGATCTGCTAAGTGGGATCCGGTTTTAGCGTCTGACAGCATCTCTGGTGGCCCTCCATGTGTTTCCGAGTTATCGCGCGGATGCTGATGTATGTCTTGCAGCATGGGTGCATAAGGCACCTCCACACCTGGTTAATGTTGTCATACACTGCGTGACAGGTGCAAATCCACGCTGAGAAGTGTGTGTAGAGAGGGAGTGCATACATGAATAGATAAATGTGTACGTCTTTACTAGTGATGTGGATACATATGAAGATACCAAGGTCATCAACATGGTGTTTTTCTGTGAATTTCCGTTGCATTAATGCTCTGAGATCATTGTGTTGTACAGCTTTCTAGCGTTGTGGTAATCATACAAGTGTGTACAGCAGCTGTCAGTCCTTCTCACACATTCCTAAACCTGCAGGACTGTCTCTGAGAAGGATTTTCATAGTCACCAAAGAGGCCTACATCAGCCTCGGCGCTCACTAATGAAACAGAATCAGATCTGTGTATTCTAAAGCAGCCGGCATTCAGAAACCTCAAACAACACACAGACTGTTTCTACTTTTCCACACGGTTTTACAACTGATTTCGCATGAAGATCACAAGCTGAATAATGCCAGGGTCAAACTTGAGAACGTTGTCTCATCCGTTGGCCACTGTGTCAGATTAAGGATTATAGAGTCATAAATTCATGGCCTGTCACATTGCATCTTGGGAAAAAGATGCTAGCACACTGTAAACTAGCAATACTGTCATTAAAACGGTACATGATACTTTTAGTTGTGTTTAGCAAATCCTAAAAAATGAAGACAAAACAATTGTGGACTATTTTGGGTAACACAAAAAGGTCAGCACAGGTCATTGATCAAGAAGAACTTGAAGTAAAAATAGAGATAGCTTCACTAGATTTACAATAGGGATGCACTGCAACATTTTTGACCGATGATAAATGACATTTTGTCCAATGGCTGACTCAGATAGTGATGTTATTTTCCATTTCTTATTTCTTTTTTTTAATTATGTATACCACGTTAACAAAGAAATCATTACATTAACATTATTTGACATTATGTTATACTTGAATGAACACAGATTCAAGCAAACAAATTTATCAAAAGAAAGACTTTACAATGCCATAGTTGTGTAAATATCAGACACATGTCATATGCCAGTTACTGATGTTGGCTGATATCCTCCAGTGTTTGTCTGTACAACTGATATATGAATGCATAATGATTGAGAGTTATAGAAATTGTTGCAGAACGCCAAAACCAACTTGAATATGTTAGTTACAGAGGCGTCCACAATGCAGTGTCATGGCCAAGAGACATGACACCAAAAATAGGTACTAGACAATGTACATGATCTCCACAGGAAGGAGATGTGACCAGATGAAACAAATACAAGTTTCAATGGTGTCCAAAGAACTAGAGTAAATGTAATGATTTCTTGTCTTTGTTCATAGCATGCCATTATTTCTGCTATTGGCCAATAGCACAGAAGGGACATAAAATGCTGTGGAAGGCCCAAAAGCTGACCCAAAGACTAGCATAATGTCATCCACTATATCACCAAACATGATAAATATATGAAGATAAAATAACCAACTAGTGCCATTATTGAAATCAACCAGTCATCAACCAAAATATGTGCTGGCACATCTCTACTTAGACCTGAGGTGTCTATATTTCCATACTTTCTTGGCATGATTCAGGATGTAAGGAACTGAATTTTCTGTTCAGATAGTCAGAAGCATAAACCTAACGATGACCCGAAGGCACTAACAAGGATGCAAATCGTACTAAAACAGAGACCTCAGACTATCAGGCCTGTCAGGAATCATTCACACTACATCATGCCCACAAAATGATATCTTATGCTTACTTTCAACCTACGATCACCCATCCTAACCAAGTGTACATACCCAGCAGCAAAGACAGTGAACTGATAATAAGAAGATGCTTCCTCAGAGGTTTTTCTACATAGACTTCTCCACATGAACTGTTTCCTGTAAGCAGACAAAAACATCTTTACTATAATTGTTGTTAGACAGTATTTTCAGCTTGATTGGACTGATTTAATTCCTAGCTCTGGCATGTACTCTACAAGTATTGACAGAAAATAGATGAAATGATTAAATATCATTCCGTACTCCTTGAAAATTTAAGTAAATGTCGACGCCTGGTGCTGTGATATCGATTGTCTAGACTCTATATGTTAGATTAAGATTGTGCTGCTCCAAAGGGTTTTTACAGGACTGTTCTCACAAGCTTTACTTGAGCAATTTTTCCCTCCTAATACAAGTCTCCGGTGGCCGCGCAATATCAAAAATAATCTGCTAATTTGAAATGGTACAGCAATAAAAATGGCACTTTGAATCAAAGTCTGAAGTTGGTTAATAGGCTCTCCAACTGTTTGGCTGCCGTAATTTGAGTGTTCACAGGGGACGGCGTCTGGTGTATGTGATCTATTGCTTCACAGCGGCACTTACGTCGAATTATTAGCCCGACTGATGATGGATTTAAGAGGGAATCAAGAAATACCATGTTCCATAAGAGAGTGCCATCAAAAGACCAAAGAGGTGTTTGCTCTTTTCCGTTTCACTTTCAACTCCCTTTTAGTGTCTCGCTCTCTCCCTTGGCGTCTTTGTCTCTCTCTCTCTCTCTCTCTCTCTTGCCGAGGCGCTCTTCCTCTCTCTCTCTCTCTCTCTTTCTCTCTCTCTCTCTCTCTCTCCCTCCCTCTCTTCAGGAACAGTACTACAGTAGGTTTCAGTTGCCGTATGATTTATTCATTGTTGTGTTTTTTTTCCCTTCCTCTTCTCCTTGAATGTTTGGTAGAGAGGACAGGAAACTTTGAACCAGAGTACAAAGCAATGTATATTTGGGTCACACATTTTTTCCTTCTCAAAGCTGTGTATGTGCTCTTTCTCTTTTCCTTACGCTTTGTCTCCCTCCCCTCCTCTTCTGAGAGCTTGTCTGGTGACTGGGTCGACTCCTCTCCTCTCTCCGCCACGTTCGTCCTTGAAGTGAGAATCAGCGGGGTGCCCCGATCCAAGGGGAGGCTGGCAGGGAAGGAGGGGGAAGCAGGGGAGGCAGGGGGGTGGGGTGGGGGAAAGGGGAGAGGGGACGATGGGGCAGAGAGGTTGGGAGCTAAATAATGAATGATTTCTTATTGAAATAAAGGCCTGGTGAAAACAGAGGGAGCAAGCATGTCATTACCTGGGAAACAGAGGAGAATGCTTAATCCTAAAGGCAACACGAGCAGGCCGAAGCAAGGCGCAGCGTGGTTACTGGCGTCAGTTTGGAGTGGAATTATCCCCACTGTAATATTCAGAACCCCATCTCCAAACAAGAAAGTTGCAGTTGTATGTCTGAAAACCATTGGTGCCTATAATCCCAAAAAACTGTTCAGAAACTCCTGAAAACTGCAGATGCCTCAGTGATCAGGAGAAGGGACAAACTTAAGTCTCTATGTTTAAGCTATAAAAGTGCTTCGGTTTTCTTTAAATATTAGTAAATACATCTTGACCAAACACCATTAGGGTGTTTTCATGTTTAGCTACTAAAAACATAAAAACTATGTTGTCCCAGTCAGGATTGAATATGGAACAATTACAACGAGAAAATTTGACACTGTACGTGAACTCAAAATGGCCTTGAGGAAAGAAGGAAACATGTTTGTAAATGTGAACCTTATTAGAGGATGGTGGAGGAGGTGTCATAGGATATGGAAGTGTTTTGTTGAACAAGTTTTTAATTTGACAGAAAACTGCAGTCATTTGGATTTTTAGGATTTATGACTTTTGGTTTGGGCAGTGAGAACTGTTTGGTTAGGGTTTGGAAAAGGAATAGGTTTGGTTTGAATGTTTGTAAAAACATCAGATGTCATATTTTTATCACATCTTTGCAATTTATTTGTATGTTACAACAAGCCTCTGCATTTTCATGAAGCTTAAAAATCATGAAATATGCACATGCAAAAACATATTTCCATTTACAGACAGGTAAAGTGTTGATATGAAGTGGTATAAGCTAAGAGGTCTGAATCAAGCCATTATTTTCTCGATAAATGGATAGTTTGGCCAAAATTTGCCAACTTTCCGAAGAGTTTACTTTTGAGGAGAAGAGAAACCAGAATACACTGTCATTTAAAAAGCTGAAATCAGAGAATTTGGAATTCATTTCTTGAACTTTTAACCTTCACTCTTTTCATAGAACTTGCTGTTCTGCTGTTTTAACCCAAACCCAAAGTGTACAGCCAAAATAAACATCTTAAGCCCTATTCGCACGGGATTAGTATTACCTGGGGATGTCTGGTAATTTGGAAATTAGCCCCCCACCTCTGTGTTTCATGTGGCGCATTCGCACAGGATTAGCGAAGTCTGCATTTTACTCAAATTCACTGACATTAAGGCATGAATATGATGCCTCCTGCTCCGGTGCCCGACTGTCCAGGACTTCGGAGACTGGACAATAATTAAAATACATCTGAAGAGGATACAGGAGCTGCCTCAAAAATAACAAGAAGGCCAGGTCACAGCCCATGAGGTGTCCTTATTTTGAGGAACTGGATACGGTTCCTTACCGCATGTTGTTACACATGTCATCCACGCCAATGTCCTGTGAAATTTTACCGTTTTGGTGGATGTTTTTTGTGGATGGGTCTCCATATAATTTGTCAAGAGACACTAAAATTGCTATTCATCATTTCGAATGCAGCCTCCATTACTCAACCCGGAAAAATATTGAAAATAAATAGAGAAAGAATAAAAAGAGCAAACACCGCCCAATCACCGAGATGCACATTCACAGGGGACTAGTATTATCACAGGACGTCTGTGTTTGGCGAAATATGGTAGGCCATTTGTGGTGGAATTTTTACTTAACAAATTACAGACATGGCGCATTCGCACTGGATTAAGATCACAGGCATTTCCCGCTATTATTACAAATTACTAGAGGTTCCCAGGTAATACTAATCCTGTGCGAATAGGGCTTTAGACTTCATATGAAAGGCAGCATCTGATAGTCCAGGGGTGTCAAACTCATTTTAGTTCAGGGGCCACATTCAGCCCAGTTTGATCTCAAGTGGGCCAGACCAGTAAAATACTGTCATAATAATCTATAAGTAATGTCAACTCTGAACTTTTCTCTTTTTTTGTGTGAAAAAGTAAAATTATATAATGAAAATATGTACATTTACAAAATATTCTTTCATAAAAAAGTTTAATTACCTGAAAAATCTCAAATTTATAAAGAAAAACAAGTGTTATTTCAACAGTATTATGTTTCAATGTATCATTTACACATGTATATTACAACTTAGAGATCACAGTGGATGTACAAATACACAAAACCTTTAGTAATCGGCAGAATGTTATTAGAATATTATTATTAAAACTTTGGAGTCTAGTATTTGGAGTTTGGAACTAAAATGAGTTTGACACAATTGTTAATATCTTCATCCTGCGGGCTTTAATGAAACCTTTGGTGGGCAGGTTTTGGCCCACGGGCCATATGTTTGACGCCCATGTTCTAGTCTCTGTGTTTAGTCTTAAACACAATCTAAACTACACCAGTTCAGACTTGAGTCAGATGTGACCCACATCCTGCCTCTGAATGAGTTAGTGGTGACCTGGTGAATATGGAGAGGTTAAAATGAGTCAAACCAACAGCTCTGTATGTGTTTGTGGTTTACAGAAATCTGCAATTGTGACATTTTACTCCAGCGACTAAGTTGAATATTCACTGCGAGTGTGTGTTTAGGTGTCATCTCAAGCAATGCAACACCTAACAGCGTTATGTCATCGTGTCGTTGTGAAGAGTGAGCCGAGCCAGAGCAGCGCGCCGTGACTTTGACCTAACACCGTCTCGGCTCACGCTGATTGACTCTGCCGTCATTATCCCGCCACCACATCCAGACTCAACTTGTCTGGCCTAAAGCCAAGCTGGTAAAATATGAGCCGACACTGAACCCATGACACCACTCCTTCCCCACGTACATTAGCGACGCATGCCAAGCCTCACCTTCACTGCAGACAAACCCAACAACTCAGCATGCTTTGCAATTTGATAATCACACCTGAGCAAAATTTGACATTTCTCTGTGGTGTGAAAGTTGATAAATAACTAATTTGGATGGCAAGGAAGTCAAATGAAGTATCATGTCTTGGAGGTATCATCATGTCATTGTCAGGCTGTTTGGAGTTCTTTGAATTTGTGCCAGACATGTGAACAATCTGAGCTAGTCTGCCTCAATGTTGGAAAAGTTACTTTCCAGGAATTAATTATTCCAGCCCCGCTTTTTTTCTTTTCTTTTTGCAATGATATTTGGAGTTATGAATTCAGAAATAAGTAGGGAAGTGCAAAACAAAATCAGGCTAACGATGTTAGCTGTAATTAAAATGGAGAAGTAAGCAGGCTGCCACACTATTGGCTTGGAGAGAGATATATTAGCCAGGCATATGGTTATGATAATTAATCCCAGGACTACAGAGAAACAAATAAACACACGCTAAACAAACAGGGGGGACCAGCTGAGGGCTGCAGGCAGGCACAGGGACTTCTGGGGAGGAACCCGAAAGAGAAAAGCAGATTCTTATCGTCATCGCCTGCTCTAACCAGAGCCGTATAAGGGGAGAAAAAAAGAAAATGTAAGAGTCAGGGAGGTTGAAAAGGAAACTGAGGCATGACAAAGGAGAACAGAAAAAGTGGATGAAGGCAAAGGAGAAGACCACAAGATCAGCCCCTTAAGGAACTTCCTCGCATTAGAATTCATCTCACTGCTTTTCCTTAAACAAGAAACGCATGGGCTTCTTTTTGTAGGTTATACTCTACACAACATGTTTTTATCTCTTAAGCCGGAGCAGTAGATCCAACTCTTGTGATTTTTACTTTGATAATGCGTAATGAAGTCCTTAATATGAAGCTATCAGTGTTGATGGAATTATCCCCTTTTTTGTTTTGGACAATAAAAACAAACACAAAAGAACCTCATCTTCTTACAGGCTCTGAAATTAACAGCCAACTCTTTGTATGGGCTTATAAATAACTGAAAATGCTCTTTTTTTCTCTCTTCTTAGTGTGATTCTGGGCTAAGACTGAAAGAAGGGAAGTGGGGCCATCCAGGCCCAGTGACGTGTGAATAGGCATAGTGAGGGTTTGTGGTGAATCGGAAGAAGAGACGGTGGGATAATGCTCTCTCTTCCCCCCTATCTGCTCCCAGTTGGAGGATGAGGGAGACAGAAGGGAATAGCTGCTAATAAGGCGTTGGGTGAAAGGCTTTGGGAAAGCTCCCCGTGGTGCTGGTCTGTAATAGAGATAAGCGTTGCTGTGTTGTTGTCTCACAAAAATCAACAAAGGGAACATGCGATGGGAGATTTGCGGCCGCGTCCCCAGTGAAAAGCGGGGCTTTCACTGCGCCGCAATGTTTAGCAGCATTAGAAATCATTAGGCCCGGCACCGAGGGGAGAGTGTGCCAGACGCCCGTGCCCCAGTTAATGCTGTTTTCAAAAGCCGCCCATAATCCATTCCTTAAACTTGCTTTCTTCCTTTCACCTTCAGATGTGGGCAAATCTGATGGAAATACAGGGAAGAAAATAAAGACTAGCTCTCTGTGTTTATTTGTTTGTTTTAGCCGAAGATTTCCCCAATCTACATCCCTGCGCATTGTGATCTGCAGCAGCGATAAGGCCCCGGCCAGGCTGTAGTTAGACTAGCAGCAGGTGCCTTGCCAGGCAGTGGGGGGATACAGAGGATGCTGATAAATGGGGCCAGTTTCCCGCATAAAGCACAGCGCCCTACGGAGGGAGGAGAGATAATGTATGCAGAGTTCACAGGCACTGTGGGTTGCTGCTGCAGGGCGGGCAGACATCTTTGGAGCAAAATGATAGCTGCATAGAGATGAAGAGACTTCCAGGAGGTTATTTTAGCCGAGTTGTGCACTGGCTGGAAATGGGGGAATGGACTCCTGTGATCTGCAGGGCCAGGACCGCACATTGGCTTTACTTGCATGAGAGGAGGTGGAACGAGACAGGAGTGGTCAGAAATAGTGGCTTTTTTCCCCAGATCCCAGAATGTAAAGTCCAGGCTGTAGAGGTCATTCACAGAGTACTTACTGCTGTTAACAAGAGATCCGTGTTCATGTAGTCCTTCTATGGACCAAGACAGTGGGATTTGAAGTTGTTGGCAATCTTAGTATTAAACACATCAAGAAATATTTTGAACTTAAAACCTTAAATTGGCTTAACTTGCTTTTTCCATGGCAAAAGTAGTTTAAGACAGTTTTTATGTTGACTCAGTACTCATATTCTACCACGGTGTTTCAGTTTAGGTCGACCTCTTTAGAATTTTGAACAGAAAGTATTGTGCTGAACTGAACAAAAATATATCCATCTGAAACAAAACAATTTGTTGAAGTTGCATACTTTAAATGAAACCTTTTTTGTATTCAAACCACCAAAAAAACATCAGACTGAGGTATAATTTGGTCTCCTCATCAGTCAATACTGCTTATGCTTTATTGTAACACCTAAACAGATGATGAAATAGCTTTTTTCTTATTCTTTTTTAAGTACAACTCTATTTTGAAAAAAGCCACAATCAACCCTATTTCACAATGCTCAAAACTTTATATTAATGTAAACAGCCAGTAATATGAACATGACATATGAAAGACATAGACTTAGCAAATTGTTTTCTTTCATATGCACTAAACAATGTCCTTGATCATTACACATAATATGTCCTTGTTCCTACCTGTGTTTCAGTATATTTTTGAGATATTCCCTCTCCGTTAAAGGTGAACACAGAAGCACACCCTGCAGAGGTCTTTGCTAAGCGAGCTTTAACGGTGCTGCTTAACCAGCCACACCTAGCCATGCTAGCTGTAGCTGCTAACCAGCTTGTAATGAATGCACTGGGCCTGTGAGGTCAAGCCTAGTTGTCTGGGGACCCATTAGCAAGGCGAGTGAGCCCTCCCAACCCTCGTGCTCTCCGTTTCCCCTCCCTGCATGGGCCCTCCGTCCTGCAGGCTCCAGCCAGCGAAGCAGCCCCAGTACAGCGCCAGAGGCCAGGCGAAGCTCTGCCCAGGGACCCCACCTCAGTGAACTGTCATTTGTCTCGGCCATCCTGCCAGCGCCCCAGGCTACATTAAGGCTTGATCTATGGGGCGGGCCAGGATGGTTGGCCCTGGGACTCAGACGCTGGATCTACTGCCAAAGTGCAGTTTGTACTCAGGTTCGGTATTAATTTCTTCATAGTTTATCAGTGTAGTTTTTTTTTTAAAAAAAAAAAAAAAAAAAAAAGCCACATTTGTTCCACTAATCACAGTCATTTTTCAAGAAAGTGCTATGCTACTTTTCACCCTCAACACAACAATATCTTCTGAATCAGACAAAGCTGTCGAGTGACGGCCTTTCCCTGCCTGCTGGTTTACAGTATCTCCAATCTACTGTGTCCTGGCTCTGGTGTTAAGTGTCTTTCCAAAGGGTCTGTGTTGCTGTCAGCACTCACACGTTTACTTTTCAGCGCCGACTCCTCAGATGGCCTGCCCGCTCTCCCACGCCCTCCCCCTTTCGCCTTATCTCGGGGTTTCTCAACATGGCCGTTGAGCTGTATGTGATGAAATAAGATCTACGGCTGAGGCCAGCTTGACCGCACATCTGCTTGAGTTTCTCAGTGGCTGACTGCTTTGTTTTATTGTTCCCGGACCCCTTTAGTGGTGTATACGTCTCTTCCCGTACAATGTCCCTGGAGCCCGGCCAATCAGCAGGCCTCGATGAGAGCTGTCAAACCCAATTCTGCCAATGGCGGGTGCTGAAAGCTGGCATGGTAGATGTCGAAGAAAAGCCGGCGTGTTGCTGTCACATTACTCCTCAGTTGTGTGTGAGTGGGGGGAAGTTTTTAAGCGATATCTTCGTTTTTTTTTTTTTTTTTTTGCAGAAACACTATAAAGCCACATCAAGACAAGGACCAGTTACTGGCTCACGAGCCTGGTTTCTGGAAATAGGCAGTGGGCATTTGCATGTTTCTTTCTAAGGCACTCTATTCATTAGATTAGTGTTGTGCTAATGTGAGGAGTAGCCAGACTTAAATGCAGGATGTCATAAATCATAATGTTCATTTTAAGCTCATCCGCACACAAATACTTGCGCGTACACACATAAGCATGCAATAATCACACACACACACACACACACACACACACACACGCACACACAATTACACACTTAAACAAGCCCAGTGTTTGTGTTGAGCACATGTCGGAGGTGGACATCTTCCCGTCTCTCCAGCTTTTTGTGGGGCTCCAATGAATCATTGCCTCTTATTCCTTTCTCAACGCGGGGGAAATCACATTAAGTGGAGCGCCGTGTTTGGCTCACACCAGTCTTGTCTTAATAGCTGTAATTTGGAGAGGAGAGAAAGAAAAAGAAAGAATGGAGAAGAAAGCTCGCTCACAACACTAATTCCAGTCAACAAAAACACCCCTCTCCAATCCCACCACATTAATTTGCATTAAAATATCCAACAGCTAAATATGTAAAGACAAAATAGTGGTGTACTATTTATACCCGGGCACATCTCCTGCAATGAAGGCTATGGCAGCAGCTGTGTGTGCACAACCTCCCGCTACTGTAACATGTTGAACAGACCTCCCACACCAAGCGTTCCACCTTCGCACAAATTTGCAAAAAGGAAGGCCATGTGGAAATGGAGAAAACAGAGTGTGCACAAACCGGCTCTTTCAGCGAAATTACTTGTCCAAGTGAATCTGGCTAAATGGTTAGTGATTTTCACTTGAATCACAAATGGCTGAACCTGTAGAAGAGGACAAGGTTAAAGAGGGGATAACTGGTGAGATTATGTCTATTTCTTTAATTTTGCGTTGCCATGGCTGCAGAGTTTCCAGTGTTGCGACCTCAATCTAATGTATTATTACTTATTTTCTTCCCATGTATAAAAATAACTTTATAGCACCCCACTTTTGTCAGTGACCAGTACAAGTAGCATTTAAACACAACACAGTTTGCATTCTTTTTTAAGTATAATTGATTCTTTCAGTGTTGGCTGTCCACAGTTCACCTCTTTACTTCTTTGGCTTGGTTCAGCATTCATCTTTAGACAGCAGGATGGACTTGTTGAAAACTGTGCTGCAATGACTGGAGATAACTAGTTTTATAAAGTCAGACAAAAATAGCAGGGTTTCCATCAAAATCTATTTCAAATTCTCAGAAAATCTAAGAAAATTCGCAATCATCATTTCCATCAATGACTAGAATTTCATCTCAAAACCTGCATTTGGCTTTTGCTTTACCCCTCAAACAACTACTAGCATATGGCCTTGTCTTGAACTCTTCGACTTGCTTCTCAGAATTTGTCAGTTCTTTGAGACTTTCTTTTCATACATCTAATGTAGCCTATTCTTCTCATTGGTCCACACACGCCTGATGTTTTCATCTGCATCCATGTGTTTGTCTCTTTGGAGGATTGAGTGACATCTAAGTTATTTATTTGCTCAGCATGTTTCTGTTGCCATTAAGCACATTTTCACCAGTATTTTCACGACTTATAAGAGTAAAGTAAAATTGTAAGTTAGGTTGTTTCATGCACGAGCTGCATTTAAAACCTGGCAGGAGACTATACAGATGTACAATTTATTTCAGGGTTTTATAGCTCTATACTGTCTTTATTTAAACTTTGTAACAGCTAGTTAGTAAGAACCATTTATAGCACTTTTGTTAAGTTACAAAGTTAAGGCACATCACTGGAAGTCTAGTATAATAAAAACAAGCATAAAAGAATTGTCACAAGAATTAGTTACTGAAAAGTCTCTCTTCCTTGTCAGATAAGTTTCATAGTTGGACTTACATTGCCATGCTCCGAACATGTTTCAGAGCTGTAGGATGAGTGTTTAGATTTGTTCATCTCCGTCTTCAATAATCCATATTCTTCCTCATCCAACCATTTTGAGCTGTGAAATCTTTATGAAGTCCATATGCAGACCATTATAGATGTGTGATTAAGCACAAGTTATGCAAAATAAGGAGCCTTTTTTAAAGAGAAATGTCAGGTTTGGATAGTCAACACTGATATTATAGTGGAAAAAGTTCTAAGATCCTTCTCTTTGACATTCATTGTATTAGTGTATGTCCTGCCAGTGTAAAGGAAGCATTGGCGTCTTCTGTAAAGTCCAATTCATGTGTAACGAATACATTTAATACACTAATACCTATAGGAAAACACAGGAACATGGTGTTATCAGCTTAGGGTGTTGATGGAAGAAAGAGCAGATAAAGTATGGTGGTTTAATGTGAAATGCGTAGATGGGGAGGGTGTTGTTTTTATTCCTGCACGGTGAGTAAAGACGTGTTTGATCATTCTTTGTTAAATACCTGTTTACCCGACAAGACACGAAATCCTTAAACCTGACTTATAATTCGAAGATTTACCGTCAAGTTTGATTCTTCGCAGCCCAAGTGCCTTTCTATATCTGGATCTCATCTCTTTGGGTATAATGCAGCGATTTTATGGCGATTCTGTGCTGCTGAATCCGTGGAATTATCCATGCTAATGCTTCTTTCTAATGCTACTATCATTCTGATAATAGCATTATCTAATCCTGCCGGTGAGCATTTGCACCTCTAGCTGTTGCAGCCGTGATCCACATAATTCCACTAACTAATGCGCCAGTCACTCTCCACACTTCCCAACTGCTCCACAGCACAGATGAGCACCTCTTATGACCTCGAGCCTTCCGGAGCACCATAATCAATATCCAGACCCTGTTCATGGTCTGGCTACAGGGTGCTCTTTGAGTTTATTTGCAAAAATATTAAATATCACGGCAGGATGGTTTTAAAATTCAGTGGAAAATCAGGTGGAAATTTGTCAGACTTAGACAAAATGGTGAAAATAAGTAGGTATAGTGCATTAGCAAACCGTTTTCACCTTAGGAAATGATAAATCAACACAAGTTGGGCTTTTCAAATTAGTCACTGCATGATTAATATTAATACCACAAAGTAATTTGAAGCTTTGCTTCATTTGATTTCAAACATATTCACACACCCAATTTGAAGAGAGAGGAACATTTACACTTCTCTGGATCAGGAACACATACTGAGTCCAAAAGGAACATTGAATGCAGTAGCTGCCACAGAGGTTCGTTTATAGCACATACATGCATACAGTAACTATTTTCTGTCCTCTGTAACCTCCGCTCCCCGGCGTTTGCCACCCACTTCTTGCATTTCCACGGTGGCTGCAGTAATCTTTGGCTTTCCTCCTCTGTGGTCGGCTGTGCAAACAGCACAACTTGGACAGAGGCTGCCTCTCTCTGCCTTTCACTGAGGTAAGGGAAGGTGAGAGAGATGGGTGGTAGAGAGGGTCCTGGGTGGATTTTGGAGAGCAGGTCTGCACTACATTTGTGATGATAGGGTTTGGAGAAATGACAGTGTCATGACACAGTGTGCTAGTATTTGGTACAGACATCCATACAGTCACATTGAATATTTTTAGTGCACACTGTGAAAAAAAAAAAAGACTTAGTCATCACTTTTACGTTGTTCGTGGACAGTTGCATTTGTGAATTGATTAAAAGTTTGCAGGCCCAATCCCTGACCAATGTCAAGACTCTTCTTTCAGACAAAAAATGTTTGTTGGATAGAATTAACATACTAAAAAACTCAGTCATAATGCATACTTGTTAGAAGTGGTGGAAAATTGTATGTATTGTGGGTCTCAGGAATTAATGTGGAATAATGGTTAAAAGTGCCTCTAAGAAATTTTGAAAAAATTTGTGCTCTTAATTTTTGTTCAATATTTTTCACTTGGTGTACTTAAACAAACTCTCTCTTCCAGGTTAACCAGTAAGTGACTCCCATTTTGGTCTGTTTCATTGACAGTCCTGTGGAATATAAGTGTATTGTTGGGGCAGCAGCAATGGCTTATTTCAGTGTTTTGCCAGAAATGTCTCAATATCAACACTGCCAGAAATAAGTCAACCTCACTGCAATAGTTGTCCTTGGTTTACCAAGGCACATGTATCAGGTAAAAGCCCTTGGATCCACACCCTCCATTCAACAGGGAGTCCACTTGAAAGCCTCACTTTTGCTTGTCAGGCTTTGCATTGACAAAATATCATCAACCACTGCTTCTTGGTTTGTGGATCTACAGTAGTCTCAGGTATTTCACAACAGTAAATGTCACTTCTTATTACATTTCATAGGTGAATTCAAAATCACCTGTGCTGTTACTTAAGATATGTAAATATTAGTCGGTTACTCCATTAGACAAATTTACAGCTCTAAGATTTGAAGATTTTTGCCTTGGCATTGTATTTTTCTTATTCAGTCCATTCAGAATTCTGTCCTTTTATTTTAGAACAATGACTGAATCAATCAATACTGAAATTAACCATTAGTTCCAGCCCTATCCGTCAGCCAGTTTTGCACAAAAGACTCAGAGAAAAGCTAATACCTTTGCCAACACAATTACCCAAATAAAATGTTGCCACTGTACTTTTCTTCAAACTACACACATATCAGTGTTTCAGATTAAGAGATAAATCTCAAATCAACATTTTCTTATACATGAATAGAGGTATTTTAGGGCATTAGAATGAGGCTCTAGCCCAAACCCCATTATAAACAATGATTAACGGTGTATTTTGATAATATTTAAACCAAACCATAATGTTTTCCCAACCTTCTCCAACATACTTTCATTGCCTAAACCCAAAACCTTATGGAAATCCGGATACAAACTCCAGTCTAGTTCAAAATTTCCTGGATTGTGTATGTGCAAGAATAAGACTAATGTTCAGTGCAGATATTATGGGTAGCTGTATTTGCAGTTGCAGCTGTCCAGATTTTGCGATGGCGTGTAACAGTGATGATCTCTGATGCTGATTGCTGTTAAAGCCATTTGGGAGATGTCCTTTCAATACAAAAAGGCCTCTATAGTCATGCAGGACGCCTGGGGACTGCATGGAGAAATCCTTCCACTCTGCCAACCCTAGATTCATGGCCCTGCGTGTTTGGCTAGCCATTTCCTGGTGCAGCACTTGCTATTTTATTTGGCCCGCTCCAGCTCCAAGGATAGGGGGACAGTTGTGTTCCCCCTCTGCTGAGACCGGAGAATTTCCTTGCTTACTTTTCCTCAGCTCTGTGGGAGGAGAGGGAGAAAAGTTAAAAAGAAGAAAAACTGGAAAGCAGCCCTGTTTTGAGTTATTAGTTAAGAGCGGGAGGCAGGGAGGGATGAGCCGAGGACTCGAAAAAGATAAAGAAGGGTAGAGATTGAAAGAGAGAGGGGCTGCCAGGTCTTGTGTTTGGAGTTTGTTTCTGGTTTTTTCTCCTCTTCTGCACACTGAGCTCACCCTTCAATGCCTCCTGGACTCAAAGAGAAACCGCTCTATTTGGCTGACACCAGCTCTTCATCCCCAAAAGGCCCCGCCAATTGAACCCGCCTCAATCTAAACAGATTCATATATGCAATATTTACCCACAATGCTTTCTATAGAGTGACATTTGATGGGAGCACATGCTGAAAAAGAAATTGCAGGGTGAAGGACAAAACTATCTTGGAAGCCACGCAGAAGGAGGCTCTGTTTTCAGGTGGAATTACAAGGCAGAAACACGCCAAGCCCAAAACACATTTTCACATTATGCTCAGGTGTTTATTTGCTTTTGGCCCTCAAAGAGTAAAGTGTGTGTAATTTCTGTGCTCTTCAGCCCGCGGGACATTCACAATGATAGTCTGGCTGAATTCCCTCCAGGTGTGTGTATATGCGGAGAGACAACGACGCAAAGAGGGACACACAAGTAAGAAAAAAGACAAAGAGGGAGAGGTGCACCTGGCTCTCCACCACACCTGGGAACTGGAGGGACGGTGTGGGCTAATGATGTGGTTTTAAGCTCACTAAACACTGCGAGCGGCACATACTGTCCCTAGATGTCCTGTGGTTGGTTTCACCACAATATTCCCAGAATGCAACTCCCCGTTCCCCTGCTTCTCTTCTACTGGAATCAACTCTGTGTTATGCATTAGCACACATTCCTAGACACATAAAAGAGCCTCGCAAATAATTTGAAGCTAAATATAATGGGACAAAAGGCAAAAATCTTAGGGTACAAATGCTAAAAAGACTTAAAGTTTTTGAAAAGTCCCAAATCTGTTGTTCCTGCCTGATTGTATTTACGTTAGCTAATGTCTAAGCTCGCAGCTATTTCATTTGGCTACATCCATGAAACCACATCCAGTACAGTGATTTCTAGGAACCGGATTCAGTTTAATTTAGTGAAAACCCTCAAGTTTTCAATACATCCGAAATTATAAAAGTGAAGTGGATCCTGTGTGTCTTGGGCATCACACAAAATCTGGAAAGAGCTGACTGCTACAGTTTGACATACTTCTGTAATTTTGGTCAAGGAAGAGACTAGTGAAAATGGCAAGTTGATAGGACCAATATTAAGGAAGATATTTGTAATTTTGGAATACAATGGCCTTCCAATGGCCAATCACGTTGCTATGCCCAGAATCATAGAATCAAACTGAAGTGGGTTACCTAGCAACAGATAAACAATAGGACCACATCACCATGGTGTCACATTTCATGTGCAGAAACAGACATGCCAGCTGAGAGGTTATTCAACTGAAAATGCCAGTGGAATTTGCAAAGAAAGTAAAGAATGTAGTTCCTCACATTCCCCACGGGTCAGCACACTTGTTTCTTTTATTTCTCTCAGTTTGCGTCATCTGACCAGAGCTAGCTTAGAAATGCTGTCAGCGAATGTCCAAAAACAATCAGCTCACAGCACAACACCGATTTCAACACAAACTTCACAAACAAAAACATTATACAGAAGCATCCATTAATCTAATATTAAAATGCATGGATTATTGAATAACTAAGAAATGGCTTGGACTAAGCTTAGTTTTTCCACAAAGACATTTCAAACCAGTGTGATGTGAAAATGCAGTTTGGAAAAAATCTCAAATCTGCACTTGCTCAAACATCTCTTGAGGGTGTACATAATTCACATCATCATTGGCCTCAGCTTGACTTCATGTACTGCATATACTGTACCATCCCCCTGTTTCTTCTTTGGTTACCACATTTCATCAGTTTCAGATAAATCTCCAAACATCCTTATATTTTGGGAGCAGTAAAGATATGGGGTTAAATAAAAACCGAGACAAAATTCCAACATTATTTTTCCGTCATCCTCATTCAGACAAATGTAGCAATTGGTCAGTTCTTTAATGTTGTTATTTCAGCTCTATTCAGCTCTAGCCCTATTTCCTAACATTAGCTGGGACTTTAGCAAGTCTTGTTAATGCTGTTAACTGTGTTTTGTGTCCCTGAAATTTTGGGAGAGTGTGCAAATTCACCTATGTAGGAAGTTTTTCAGTCTCAAATCATCACATTGAGCTGCTTTAAGTTCTTACCATTAGTTTTCAGTACCCATTGTACCCTTGTAGCACCAGTTTTGGATGCACAGTGCACCCAGCTGAAGTCAGTGCAATGCCAGTCAGGTTGAAATTGATGACTTTGACCAGTCGAGGTAGTAAATCATATTAACCTTAGTAGGAAGTCGAAAAAAGTTTGTGGAGTCCATTAAAAAAACAAAAACAAAACAAAACAAAAAAACCCTTTGCATGGTATCATTTTGTTTTATACCTAAACCAACCAAACCTTTGTGCATGGAATGTGATGCAGGTCATTTGTGTTGAATTTTCTCAAAGGTTTTATTCATTTTGTCTCTCTGTGAAATCCAGTACAGTTTTCCAACAACACTTCTTTAATTGGCTGGTTTTAACACCACTGATATCCAAATACACAAAAATCCGGCAAGTCATTACCGGAAACCTCAAAACCAAATCTTAAAATGAAAACTGAATCTTCTCCTGTTAAATTCACACATAGAAATCCATTTAGCAGCTATTTTTTTCTTAAGTGTACAGTAGCTCTTTCTGTACAACCACTCATCACCCTTATCCAGCTTTACTACAGCATTCTTTATCCCTGTCTAATGTAGCTGAT
>JAPTYQ010000013.1:13803038-13814470 GCA_029814465.1 Ostorhinchus cyanosoma | reverse complement strand
GACGAGGTAGGGGACAGAAGCTGAATTTGCGATGTCACGCGGCCGATTAGGCAGCTAGTCTATCTCGCTGGCGTCTGGGGGCCCCTGACGGCAACGACGCCGTCCCACCAGCACATCTTATCCATCACCCTCCCTCCTCTCACACACACACACACACACACACACACACACACACACACACACACACACACACACACACACACAGACGCACACTTGCACACAGACAGACATTCTGTGTTCGCGTCAGGAAACATCATTCCCTTCTATGTCACCTGCTCGGACCAGGGGCATGAAAAATGGCTGTCACGCCGACACCCAAAAATGATTGCTGAAAACGAGAGGAGAGGGAAAATAAAAGTGGAGGTAAAGCGGTGCGAGGAGGCGGCAGGGAAGGTGAAATTGGAGGAAACTCTCGCCAGATTAGGTGCGGGTTAAGAGAATATTGATCTGTGTGCCGAGGACTGTTGATCTCTCTTAGCAGCACAAGACAAATGGCAGCAAACAGAAAATCGAGCGCTTGCCTTCTCTCCAAGGACGGTTCAGCCTCTCTCTGCCTTTCTCCTCTTTTATTTTTTTCCTTCTTCTTCTTCTTCTTTTCCTGCCTCTCAATCCTCCTGATTCCAAGCTCTGTCCAATAACATCCAACTTCCAAAACACTACTATGAAATGTTTAAATTGACAAACATAGATAAGCTACCAAACTAATGACAACATCATCTTGTATCTTTTCCCTGAGCATCAGTGGGGAATTTTCCTCTGTGCCTGTAATGTCTGTCTCCTCAGCCTTGTTACAGAAGCGAAACACACACACCTTCACCTACATGGTAAGAAGCAGGAGTTGGTGTCAGTGCTAGACTCCATTGAGTGATTCTGAAGGTTGCTTCGATAATTAGTCTTTTTCTCCCATTTGTGGTGTATGAGGGGGTCCGTGGAGGCGCTGTGTTTGATTAGGGCCACAGCCTTGGCCCGGCACCCAGCCGGGGTGTTTGATGATGGGAGCGAACTCTGGGCGGGGGCTGAGGTTCATCCGTGCCGGCTCAACATCAAACAGCCGGGAGCAAAGGACTTCAGCCCTGGGGGACCCCTCCAGCACTGCTGCATGGATAGGTAGATACACTCCCAGTCGGACAGGGAGGAGGAGGAGGAAGGAGGAAGGAGGGGGTGAGGAGATGGAGAGAAGGTAACGAAAAAAATAAAGCGAGGAACAGAGTGTTAGGAGGGTGAAGAATTAAGGAAGGAAGAAAAAAAACACTAAGTGAAAAGGTGTAGGAGAGACATTTAAAAGTCAACCAAGTCGCCAGAAAAAGTGTTTAATCTCACCGTAATTGGGCATTGAGGGATGTACTACATTTTCACCTTTTCCTCAATCGTCACAAGGTGTTTGTTGTGAAATAAAGGACTCTGCTGCCTGAGTTTGAATGTTTTGAGGCTATAAAAGTGCTTTGGTTACCCTTCAATTGTAGACTACTTAAATGTGCTGATTTTTTTTTTTTTTTTTAAACTCTTTGACCAGTTTTAAGGTTGTACAAATAAAAGTGCTTAGGAAAAGATATTAAAGTTTGCAGACTTAAACTGCATAAACCGAGTGCCTAAACCTGACCATAAACGGTTCAATAATACTGTCATATCCGACACATGATTATTATAGCATCATTCTATTCCTTCAAAATGTCAAATTCACCTTGAGTAGTTGGAACACGGTGGCATTGATATACACATACTTGACATAAACATTTTTGGCTCAGTAGTGCTGATAATATACATCTTTCTGTTTTGCTTAGACATACAATGACAACAGTATATTCTGTAGTCTGATGGCCAAGGTATCAGCTCTTCTTCTTCAGTGTGATGAACTTGATGAACAATTTACGGTGATGTTCCACAAGTACAAGCACAATGTACAAGAATGATAATGATTTAAACGTATAGACTATGTATTGTCATGGTACCTGACTTTTACCTTTCCCTGAACATATCTAAGTCATTCTTTTGTAGCTAAACCTTTACTTATCATACTGTATCATGTACCTTTACCATTGTCACAACATAAATTGGTTAAAGTAATGTTACTTGTATTGTTCATCTGCTGCTAGAAACGTCTCGATGGATTGTACCAGAGTGTAGGATCTAATAATCTATATGTTTGTTCCAACTGGAGGACCTTAAAGTTGAATTTTGTCTTTTTATTTTCTGCAGTTTTATATTGATAGATAACATGAGGTAATGTTTGAAATAATCAGTAAACCGCTGAGCTCTTGCAATTCCTCCACATCGTCATCGGTTCGATCGATTCCTAGAAGTCAGATTTGAGGTGCCCTTATTCGGTCAAATCGGGTTTGGAAGGATCTGCAGTGTTCTGCATCAATATATCTGATATTATCTTTCTATCATTGGTGTGTTTTGTCTCATTCTTCAATAACAACGTCCTGAACAGTTAGTACTAATGATAATGATGTTGCATGAAACTGCCGCTGTGGGTCTGAGTATCCTCTTTTCCAGTTTCATTTATATTAATTCATGTAGATCAGTGTCAGGATAATCTATTTAGGATCAGATAAAATGGATGCATTTTAGCGTTTTGTTTTCCAGTGTTACTTGAAAGGGACCTAAAGAACCACCTGCCTCAGTTTCTAAACGGCCATATTTTAATTTAGACTTTTTTTTTTTTAGACTTTTTTCTACATTTCCAAATGGTGTTGAAGTCTTACATTCTCCATCCCTCCACCTCTCCTCCTCTTTCACCTTTCAATCCACTTCCTCTCGTCTTCCATCTCCATCTGTCTTTCTCCTTTCCCAGGTAGGAGGTACATGTAGTTGATGTTTTCTTTCTTTCTTTTTTTTTTTTTTTCTTCCCACTGCATTGATTTTTCTATGGAGTCTATGAATGCAGCTCTCCAGCTTTTGCCTTTCTCTTTTAGGCTATCCACCCTCAGCCTCTCTCCCTCTGTGTGTCTTTCATGTCTATAGCTCTGAGGTGGAGGGGGTGGGGGTTGATGTTGCACCTTTTCCTGACTGTTCACCCTTCATCCGTCATGTTTCATTACAAGGCCTCACTCTTCCAGCTGTCTCCCTGTCTATTGCCGTATGCAGTGTGTGTTCGATATGTAGAAGAGTTGAACATGGACAGTGTTGGCATGTGCGAGATGGGTTAAACTATGTGCCATTTACCTCCAACCACAAGACTTGCTATTTGAGTTTCCATTCAAATGAAAAGAAAATTTAAATTCATCACTACTTTTATCATTAACGAACTGTCACTACTCCTCTTGCTTATATGCACTGCCCTGCCCAAAAGTCCCACATTCAATGTTTTGTTGGATACAATCACTGTGGCATTGTTTATGCCACACAATGCTCATGCCATGTCATAAAGAATGCCACAACAGTTATTTCCATCCATAGTTGCATTAATTTATCATCAAGGTCTTGTATTGTTGATGAGGGTTAGACCACTCTGTAAAATCTACTTCAGTAAATCCCTAAGGGTATTTTGGTGGAAACCTGCTGAGGTTTTTAAAAATTCCGGGTAAAATCAAAGTTCCTGCGGTGGAAAAGGGGCTTATCTAACTAATGGTTGTTTAAGAAATGAGAAAATACTCACTGCCTCAGTTAAGGTTAAATAACTGCTGAAACATATCAATCGCTTTAGTAAATATACAATGGAAGAATAACAGCGTTTTGATTAGTTAAATCCAGGTAGGGGCTTTTTTTTCAGTTAGGCTGTTTATTAAGAGCAACATCTTCAACATCATCATGATGGTTTCCAGTTGCCTGTTGGGTTGTGGTAGTATACGTACAAAAACACACTACCTAAGATGGTGGTTGTGGAGTTGATAGATTTAACCAGAAGTGAAGCTGGTAGAAGATTTACCCTGCAATATGCTGGCAGATATTTGATGTTTCTCATGGTTTCACACTTGCATCTCTTAATTGTCCAGTTGGTCAAAGCCCTTAGTCTAACATTCGTTTCTACAGCTCTCGACACATGGGTAGTATAGTGGTACAGTGGTTAGCAATGTTGCATGCTATCAAAACACGTATGCTAAGTTAATTCTCCTGTCAGTGTCCTTCACCAAGGTACTGGTCTAGATCTGGAGTTGGTACATGAGTGCCCTTAGTGGCTGCTGAGTACTCCTTGTGCATATACAGGATTGGTAAATGCAGAGGCTGCATTTTCCATTGCAGACAGTAAAAGTCCTACCTGGTACTCAGGCATTTATATTTATATATTTGTTCCTTCTATTAATCTTGTCGTCTCCTTGGTGCTCTACCTATTTCTGATATTTTCAACTGCTGACCCTTTTTGTCTCTTCTGGAGAACTTGAGTGATATGTGAGTCATCTGATATGCACTGTATGTGCCAGAAATGTATTTGCTGAATCTGTTTCCATTGCACTTAGTCACATTTTTCAGTGCAATGCCTTTCCCATCTCACCTAAGTTAAAAAGATTTGTTGCAATATTATTAGATATTTTAGATGCACTCATAATGTTTGTCTGCCTTTGGTCAATCCCCATTACATTTAAATTCAATTTCTTAGCTCTTTCAAGTCAGATTGAATTGATATGTGGTAGTGGACACATCATTCTGCGTTTCCACTCCAGGGGTTATGTGCAAATTGCTTGCTTTGACATATAGGTGGACACATAACCCAAATACACATTTGCTACACATTTAAGAAGGCTTTCCACAAGATTTTGCATGCTCGCCAGGATTTGGTCCTGTGCAACCACAAGAGCATTAGTGAGTTTGGCCACTGAAGTCTGGTGATACAGGTTTACATGCAGTCAGCATTCCAGTTAATGTCAAAGTGATTGGCCAAAGCTCTGCACAGGTCAGTCAAGTTGTTGGACAAACCAGGAAATACTGATTATGTATTTGAGCATTTCCATTTTTCTATGCGCTTGTTTTAATGCAGGGAACCTGAGAATATTCTAAAAACACTACTGTATGTTACATAATGTATATTAAGGTTTCCTACACATCCATAACAATGAACCTGAGAGCAAAAGGCCATATAGTGGATCACTTCTGTACCAGGAATTGAAAGTATATTTGCAGATTTTTTTTTTTTGGGAATCTCAGTGTATTACACTTCATCAAAGCAAAAGCAAACAAACCCAAAAAAATCAATACTGGCAAAGATGTGCTGTAGCTAATACAGTAACCCACATAATAAGATGCACCAGGCAGAATGCTCCGCAATTAGAAGAGCAAAACTCTGGAGAATATTTACAGTAATCAATGTACAATTCTCAAGTCAACATTTTTAATTAATTCTCTTCAGCAATTAACTCCCTCAATGAAAAAAACACCCACAAAAAAGACCTTTCTTTGTGACATTAAACTTATTGCTGAATCTGGCTGTCTCATTACCCTTCTTGGCTGAAACAAATGAGTGTGTGTTTTGGGAATGATGAAAAAGCACACACACACTTGTGGCCAAAAAAACAACTAGTCTCTAGGTGTATATTCGTTTAGTGTGGATGGATTTCTCAGATAAAATGGGTCAAGCTCACTATTTAGTTTTCGACTGCAGGGATCGAGTCGCCTACCTCTCCTCCCACCATCCATATGGGCTCATGCATATGCATGTGCACTGGACAGGTACGCCAAAAATGTTTTTTTTTTTTAGTTATCCTAGATTCTCAGCTTTATGGCGAAGACTGGCCATTGCAACAAGCTGTCTTTTGACTCCTTTAAAGGGGTCATGTGGAAATGAATTCCACAGAGGCAGAGAAAGACATGGCTTTCTGTGGGAAATACACACTGTTCTGTAGACGGCGGAACAAATGGAATAGTTCATATCAGTCAGAGGAAAACAATAATCCAGGGCTAGATTTGTCGTCGCCCGTAAATGATCGTGGCAATTACGCTCACATTGTGAGGCAAGCAAACAGAATTACAGTGAGATTCTCTCTGTGATTGGGGTGTCACCCCCCCATTATTGTTGTGCCTCCTGATTGATCCTCTCCCTCTCTCTCTCAATCACTCGCCTCTCCCTTTCACTGCCTGTCTTGTTCCATCTTTTCCTTTGTCTCTTTTTGCTCTCGCTCTCACCCTCCACCTCTTTTTTTTTCTCCCTTCTCTGCCTCGTTCTCCAGGCTAATGAATCTAATGCTGGGGGGAATAGTTTAGCCCTGCGAGACCTCCAGTCTGTTCAGGCCTTATTTTTACCGCTCCACAATGTCTTCACACCCTGGTCAGCCAGGGGAATACAGCTGTCCATCACTCTTCCTTAGGTCTCTGCTAACACTTTTACTACCTTTAAATTAGCCACTGTCACCGCCAACCATGCCTCGGTGTCATGCGTCTCCAGATGTTGCGGGCTGCTTTCTTCCAAGGCTGCTGCTGTAAATCTTCCTCTTCCAGAGTAGGAAGGGAGGCGCGAATGGCCTGGAGGACGACCACAGCTCACCTCCTCCCATCTGCTAGCGCAGGCAGCATTTGCACGTCAGCTTCTACTTTATGTTGTGGGCTTGTGTAGCTTGGCAGGAGTTACAGACTGACAGTTACACAGGTTTTGGTTTGTCGACAATGCAGAAGATATATGTAAGCTGGATAAAGCTGCTGGAACACATCAGATACTCATTAAACTCCTGAGGGTATAGTGTGAAAAACAGCATTAGTCAGTAGTTTGAGTGACACATAGATTTGTATCAACTTTTTTTATCGACCCTGTCCCTTAGTGACCCAGGGTTATGGTAAGTCTTATGATAAAGTCCAAGGTCAAAATGCGTGTATTGGATTTCTGTTGGAAGGGGACATCTTCTTCATCTTTGGTGTTTATGTGTTTTATTATGCCTCTAAAACTAAATGTGAAGAAGATCTGTTAATACTTGGCTAAAATTGACTCTTACTCCAGCCCTCAAATAGATCGCTCTTCATGAAGTAGAAGTCTAATGGTTTTAAGATGGATTTCCACAACAAGAACTTTACCCAAGAACTAGAGACCTTTAAAATAGGACTTAAAGAATTCCATTTGTCTAAGGATCAGAATTTTTCTAAATAATGTGTCGACAAGATGTTCAAAATATAATGTTGACCTCCCTTTCTGCTAAAATTATTGGTATATATTGATGGTAATAAATGTTCAGAAACAACACGATACCAAAAATATTTAAGCATACATTGAAAAAGTTCTGATATTTGCCAATGAAGTAGTTAAGTTTAGAATGATGGTTATAACCTGAATGATAATGCATTCTTATGTCAGGAACCTTGTGGGGGTGTGTCTTTCACAGCATATAAATTCTGATTGGTCGGTAGTTGCAGCAATTTATTTCAGTTCATTTTTTTCATGGTACTTCAACATATTATCATGAGTTACAGAATATGGACCAGTGATGTCTAAAGTCCAGAAACTGTCCTTTTTCATGCATCAGCAGACTTATTTGTACCATACTTGTGTAAGTTCAGACCCCAGTAGAAATGCAGACAACAAAACAATCTGAAGTAACCTTTAAGTACCCTTAAGTGTGAAAGTATTCTTGGTCTGGTCGCAATTTAATTTTGTCATGGGACTACAACGTACACATGATGGCTCAGGTGTTCTCTGCAGACTTTATGAAAGGCTTCAGCAGCTGATAGAAGTCGGCTATAGCATCAGTTTAGGTCAGACTGGCAAAAAAACCCAAAAAAACAAAACAGTTTATATTTATAGGAGTTGACTTTATTTACTGTTTGTACTGTTTTGCTTCACATAATCACATAATCAGTGGAGGGGGAAACTTTTTTATTTACATGGCTGCAGTTCTGCTTGGATTTTTTGGGGAAATCTGTCTCTAGCCAAAACCTTTAAGAGACCATATCAGTCTGAAACAACTTGTCACCATATTTGTATTCAGAAGAGTTAAAAACTTGTACAAATTTCCTGATCTACCAGCATTTAGTTTTCACATGACATGACAAGGTCCTCAAGTAGCTTTAGTTTGCTATGTTGACAGTGGTACTTGGAGGAACATAGTTTTCATTTTCCTTTTCTTTTTCCAGCTCATGCTGTAGGAAGGAATCTAACTTTCTGGATATATATTTTTTTTCTACTTTTTGACAGCTTTTTGTGATTTTTGCTCAACTCAAACTGCTGAACTTTCAGTTTGTGCTGCCTTACTGCCAAAAAGAAACAAACATACAAAAAAAGTATGTATAGAAATATAGGGAGAGAGATAGTGAGTGAGAAAAATGCTTCATCTTACAGTACATATGGCATCAGTAACTCTGGATTTTGACCTGAGTGTTCTTCGGACAGAAATCCACCTACTTGTGTTCTTGGTTGCAGGCCAGTTCATAGGTTACCCTACGCCTCAACACTATATTAGGAGCTGCACAGTTGCGATGGGAGGTTTTTGGCAGTGTTACTACACTGAACATACTTTACCTCCTCCACAATAGAAAGCAGTGAGGGTCAAAACACTACCATATTTTCAAGCCATGCCGTTAGGGCTGGTTTTCCAAATAGATCAGCTGGGTGATGCCCACTTGTTGCTGTCATAATTTATAAAGATAAAGCAACATTTCAGAACAGCCACTGTTTCTGCATCAGATATTTGCTGAAACCTGTTAAGTTTGTGAAATACGATGAGCAACTGCTGGTTTTGGCTTTTCTTCACATTTTTCTTACATACTTATCAAATCCCCAGCCTCTATTGATGTCTTATTTTTTAAAACTGAAATTTTAACCTTTTCAGCACACCCTTTTCATGAAACTATAACCTTAAGTGAAAGTTCATAGAGGGTTTTCTTAGGGTTAAAGTGTGCAGCCAAAATGCATGTATTAGCCTTCTTTTGAAAGGGAACAACAACTTCTAGAGTCTGTGTTAAATATGAGACTAAAGCTACATCCGTTCAAACTCAATGTATATTTTAAGGCCAATACAATAATGATACATGTGGGAAAGAGATTAGTCAGTAATATTCTCCATTTTTGGCAATTAACTAGCTTTAATAGATAGTGAATAGCTGGGATTCATTTATGTTTATTGAGCTCTTAGTTTCCTTTGTATTCTGCAAATCTGGTGGGGGAAAAAATCTAATATTGGCTCTATCATAACCACGTTCTGTCATTATGTGCTATCAGTGCGGGTAAATCTGTCAAGCCAATTCTGTCGCTAATTGAAACCTGACCTCAGTCCTTCAATAACTTGTCTGTGACTGGTGGATGTTAAGAGGTTAAAGGAATAACTTCTCCAAAACGCCGGTATGGATGAAATTAAAATATTTTGAAGGGACTGATAGCCAAAGCTCTTCTTTTCCTTCGTCATGTCTGTTTCCATTCACTCTGCCTCCTCTGAAACCCCTTCCTCCCTCCCTCCCTCCCTCCCTCCCTGCACCGCATCCATTCATGCAATTAACAATAGCCCTTCAGTTTTGTGTAATTTAGAACAGAGCACAGTTGCGGATGTTATTAGAAGCGGTATCAATCAGGCCGGGGACAGTAAGGAGACATCCCTAATGCTCCATCACATAGCTCAGCTTCTGTATTTACAACCTTGGGCTTCCATTGCATGGCTGGCATCACCCAGCCATCAAATTATAAAATAAATCAAAACATAAGAGTTTTGTCTATTTGCAATTTCCTTTCGGCTCTCGGAATATGAAACCAGATGTTTCCGGCATCCTAAAGATGCTTTTCATCTGCCCTTCTTTTTCTTTCTTTTCCGCCCCTGCCTGTGTCTTTCTCTCATTCTCTGTACCCCCTCTGCCTCCCCTCTGCTTTCAAAATTAATGTAAGCCCAGAAAAAAAAGAGGAAGGCTTATAAAAAGTGAAATGTCCTCTTTGCCCAAGGAAGTAGTCTGTTTTGCATTGATAGAGAGGCACAGGCAGCCCCTGGCCATCTGAGGCTGAGCCTGTTTTTCCTCTGCGATATCCTGCCACCACATCTCTGCCTCTCGAGTGCGCCTCCAAGTAAAGCGGGCGGGTCAAAGCAATAGCGTTCCCACCGCCCCCACCCATTCCCACCCTCCCATCCCCCTTTCTCCAATCCTCTAATTGGAGGTGCTCAGGTTAAAGAATGTCCTGGTTATCGCAAAGCCAGCAGAGAAACACAATTCAGCACTATAATTCCGCTGATGAGTGACTTGCATTTTCAAATATTTAGCATTGGTGTTTACACAAGCTGTGTGTCATTATCTCATTCATGCACATTCAAACGTTGACACGAGTTTATACAGGAGAATTTATTCCCAGTCAACCCCGAATAGGATTTTTAATAGATTCTGGATAATATGTATGGGAATTCATAACCGACTCTAAAGCGCAGACATTGATATTGTGTTTGTGTAATTCTCTCAGCGCACTAAGTGTGGTCCCAGTCATCTCCGTTGTATGAAGAGGTTGTCTGTTTTATGCCTCTGGCCTCTGTTCATTTTGACAAACCGTGCGTGGTCGCTGCCAGTCACTTCCAGCCAACCACAGCTACAATAAACACCAGCCATTTTTCTCTCCCTTTTTCCCCCCTTATTCCTTCTTAAGGCCCAGGTTTGATCCCGAGCAGAACCCATGCCAGCTCACTTCCTCCTGGGGCTTGAAAGCGGGGGCCAAGCCCAAACAAACAGGAACTACGATATATACGGCAGCGCCCCACGAACCCTGCACCTGCGTAGTGTTACGTTGGACTTAACGGCTCCAGGTTGAAACAGCCAGGGTTTATGTTTGCTTGGTTAGCTTGGTGCTGCTGACATTTATGGGCAAGCAACACAGGTCCTACCACCCTATATGCAACTATAATGGAAGTGCATTTAATTTAGTCCAATATATGCAGACGTGAAATGAAAACATCTTTGGACAAACTCTGTATGAAAGCTATTACACACTGGAAATGTTTCATCTATTGCAAAAGTGTAAACTAGACAACAACAACAAAAAAAGATAATGGTAAAGGTAGAAGCACTCATTCAACTTGGTTTATTTCAGTAAAGGTCCAAAAGTCCATGCTCTGAAATGTGAAACTGTAGAAGTCTGAAGTGAGGGACATTTTGAGCAACTATTTATGTTAAATTTTTAAACTATTAAATACTTCTACCTTAAAATAAAATAATAGTCATCCAGTGTACAAGCACTTCTCAGTGTCAGCAACAAAACTCAAAAATGGTGAAGTCTTTTTTTCATGGTGAAGGCTGTTTTGTTCCAGCTTTGTCACTTCTTTCGTATGCATTATACATTTCGTATACATATACATACCTGTGTGGTATGATCCAATGAGCACATCAAGGGTGTTTATTAATCCATCTGTTTAGATTAAAATTGGCCTAATGCTGCAAAAATGTCAGTAATTCCCTCTTACATGCAATAATGCCAATGTACGTGTTTTGAAACCGTAAGGAGTAGGAAAATATCAATATTGGTGTAAAAACAAAAAGTTTTTCAAAAAATGCACAAGTACAGAACAGAAAGTATTAGTGCATTGTGTGTAAATTCCAACCTTTGACTATAG
>JAPTYQ010000013.1:13761605-13775845 GCA_029814465.1 Ostorhinchus cyanosoma | reverse complement strand
TGACCAGTGTGATTTTTTTTCTTGAAAATCCTGATGTATACGATTAGATACATGCAATACACAGATAATCCACCAGGGGGTGAAATACGTTCACCATAGGTCTTCTCAGTGACAACACAAGATTGTCATTTAATGTGGAAGGAGGCAGAACTTTGTCAATTTTGAAAAATAATTACCAATTTGTTAGACGTATTTGTTTTATAGTATGTTTTTGTTTGTTCACCTAAAAGAAGTACAAATGTGCTGAAATCAACATTTTCTTTTTTACTGGGATCTGATACAGTGATGTTTAATTCACTATTCCAATAAAACACCAAAACATCCAACAGGTGGTGGAGACCAAACTGCCTCTTGACCTTATCTCTAAATTATATATGTATAAAAAAAGCAACTTTACAGTGATTTTGGCTTGAATTCTATCTGGATAAAGCAATTGAATATTCAACGTCTGTTGTGTTTATTCCGTTCGTGTAATGTAACTTATAGCACCACCTTTTGTCCTATTTTATACATTCCAAACCAGTTTATGTACGCCCAACTAATTTGCATTTTCTTTTTTGGAAGTTCTCAAACGAAATTGCTTCAGTTTCACTAGACAACACAGCTACTGATGCCGCTGATGAGAGCGTGGGTAGTCCAAGCATGCATTTATTTAAAAAAAAAAAAAAAAGAAAAAGAAAAGAAGTTGCTCCTTGAAGGTTTTACGTTTGTTTGTAAGTGTACGTCCAAACATACTGTACACAAACTGATTAACAATCCCCAAACCTCCCAAGGAAATGTAGGAAACACACCTCAGAAAGTGACACAGCAGATAATTGAAATTTATTCCCAATTATACTCCACAACAAACAACCCTCTCGTGATGTTATTTTTTTATTTCCTCCTCCTCCTCTGGTTCTTCCACAGCCGATGAGCAGCGACTACAGCGCTGCTTTCCTATGGGAGGACTTCGACTGTGGCACTGGGGTGTAATAGCTGAGAGAGTTAATGTAGCTTAAACAGCCAAACTAATTGTCCCTGTCTCTGTCATATTTGTCTAGTTGAACACTCCTAAATACCACAGCAATTAATTACCTCGCAGCCAGGTATGGGGAGACGACGTGGATGTTCGTCCTCAGCCCTCGGTGTGTAAGTGTGTGTGGATGCAGGGCGTAGCATCCACTGCACATCCACTCCACTTCCATGTGTGTATGTTAAGCCAAGTGTAGTCAGGGGAGTATTGGTCCCTCCTCGCTCCACATATTAATGCCATGTCTTGTTAGCAGAATGTTTGATGTCGCCAAATAGTGAAGCTTCCCTTTGTCTCTTTCTTGTATTAATTAAGGTGTTGGGTTTTTTTTTTTTTGTTTTTGTTTTTTTTTTTCCTCCCCATTCAACCAACAATGAAAAACTAAATATTTTAGATGTGACTAAGGAAAGCATCCAATTCTCATATTTGGCAGACTGTTCTGGTCCAAAAATTACATGAGGAAGAAACACTAAACTGCAAAATAACAAATTAATCTATTAAACTATGATAATTTGGAGCCTTTCTACTTAATTTTCCAAGTGTTTTCATGTGCAAAATGGAAATACTCATATAAAGGGGCAGCACTTGTAGGTATAAAGTTACTTTTAGTATCTAGTCCATATGTAGCTCTTATCAGTTTTGCATTGAGGAGTCTTAGAAACTGTTTTTTTTTTTTTTCCTCCATTTATTGCAAAAAAAATTACAAATTCCCTTTAGCTATACAATATATTTGCAGTGATGAATCCACTATTGGAGTTTAATTACACTCGGTGAATATTATCACCATTATTATTTTTATTATTATCATTATTGATGATGATGATCAGGATGACATGTGTTAGTGTTACACAGTACTTATATAGTAATGTATATGTAGAAAAATATTATTATTATTATTTTATGTGGGTGTATTAATGAAACAAAAATGAAAGAAAACTGATATTTTCACAAATTAAGTTCTAATACTAAAAAGTCACAATATCAACACAAACAAGTAATTTTATGGGAATGAAAATAACATTACATTATGAGAAGAATGTTCTTCAGGTAAGATTAGAAAAGTTAAGTTCGACTTCCATCAGAAATATGAAAAGATTTTGCTTATGACTTTAAGCAAATGAGACAGTGGTATAAGTTGTAAAAATAAAAGGATTTAATATTAATATCAATATCAAAGTGCTTTATTCTTGTAGTATTATGAGAATAAAATTTGTACTGTAGCTTCTAACAAAAGTTCGAAGAGTATTATTTTTTATCAGTATATTATACATGGATCAGTAGATATGGATCAGTGGGATTTATATAAGTCCAAATCCCACAATGTAAAACTTTACATACGATATTAAAATGTATATAAATATATATAATATTATAGAATGCTCCCTCATAATGATGTAATAATATGTATTAAGTGTTGACACCACATCATTACCCACTGGTGTTTGGAATCATGTTTAGAAGAGTTTACAGTCTAGTTGACACCATCATGGCTTTTTGGAGCCAGAAGTGACTGTATTTGGACATGAGGGTGGATCCTTCCTCTTATACAGTTAAACAGTCATACTTTTGTTTTTTCTTTTGTTCAGACAAAGTTATCGTCATTAGCCTTAGTTAATTCAGTAAACTCCTGTGATGGGCTTCGTAGTTGAACCTCTTAACTATAACTTTAATAAAGCTTTCAGATACTGATTCTTATGTTGATGGTTTTGATATTAATTATATGTTGATATTTATGGCTGGATGGACAGATCTTTACAGTCAGACTGAAATACTAGTATTATTTTATTTATAAATGTATTTTAGTTCTGCTTCCTTCATATTTACTGGTCTACATCTGTTTGAATGACTTTAATAGTTATAGTCTCTGGTCCCAGGATCTGTTATATCTACATGTTCCAAAAGTCCGAACTGAACTGGGAAAGAAAGCTTTTAAATGCTCTGCTCCCACTGCCTGGAACAACAAACAGAAGGAGGGAAAACTTATGGAACCGGTCTCTATAAATACAGTCAAAGTCATTCTAAATGAATGGGAAAAGGATAAATCCAGATGTAGATGTTTTTCTAACTGATTGAATCGGCTTCTGCTTTGAGATGTTTTAAAGAACATTATTATACTTCTAGTACCTATTAAATTATTGTGTATGTAAGTTCTTAGTTTAGTGATTTATGTATGGTTTTATAACTGAGTTCCATGATGTGTTTTATTTACATTTTTAGTGTGGATGCATGGATGAAATCTGTTTTGTCTGTAACTTGTGCTGCTGCTGTCTTAGTCTGGACATTCTGCAACAGAGATTTTTAATCTTAAAGAGTTTTTTCATGGTTTAATAAAGTAAATAAAAGATACTTCTGTAATGATTAGTTTCACGCTGCAAGCATTTGACCTTGGAAACACAGTTTAAGAAGTGTATTTCACATCTTGCTGTTTTTCTGTGTAGTATATAAAATCTAAAGAACCATTGTTTTATGAGGAGAAACAGAAGCCAGATCTGTGATTAAAGGCAAATGTTGTACTTTACCTAAAAGGATGTGAATGTAACAAGATGGATGATGATGGATGGGAAGTTTTTACATTTGTCACCGATATGTCAACACGTTAGCCGTTTTCTCCCCGTCTGTCGGTTTTAATGAACATAAATGAGATCACATCTGCTGATCTGAACGTGGAGGATCCTCTCACAGATCCCACTCGCCCATACATGTTTGTTTGTGAGTGGGTAGCGCTGTGTGTGTCTCTGCACACACGTGTACGGCGGTAATGCCTACGTGTTGGGGCTTGTTTGCCAAGATCAGAGGCAGGCGCCCTGGGTGTGTGAAGTGTTCCCATCATGCATCGCTCCATGCCTGGGCAGCCCACGCCTACTCATCATCCCCACATTAGCCCTCATCACTCTCCCGCTATCTCTCTCATGCACGCTCTCTCGCTTTTCTTCTTTCTCATTCTGTGTGTGTTTTTCCTCGCTGTCTCTCTGATCTCTCTGTTTATGTTTGACCTTTTTGCCGTTCTGCGCTGGCTAATGATGGTACAGGGATAGCAGGTGTGCTGCATTAGCCGACTTCTGCCGTGGCGGAACAAATTAGAGGTCCACCGACACCGAAGGCCAACCTTTCACCGTTGATGCTCCTGTTAGTGGCCGCACAAAACAAACACACCCACAGATGCCCACACGGTGTCACACAACACAGGCAGATATGCAAACATACTGCAGTGCTGTGGCTTCACACACATGCGAACACACTCCAGGCTGTCAGGTGTGCAATTTGAGTAAAATGACACAACCAGCCACATAATCTTCTCACCTGGAAAAATGGGAAAAGGAGGACGGGGGAGAACGTGAAGGCGGGATATATAATCATGTTTTGTCTGAACAGATAGCCCAGGTTTACAAATACTATACTCTGATGATTTTGCATAAGTGCACAGCGGTGTGTCTTTGGTTTTTTTTGTTTTCTATCCAGCGGTGTTGTGCTGTGAGTTGAATTTAAGGAGAAAGAGATTGAAAGGTAGTGATACATTTAGAGGTGGCAAAAGTCTACACTTTCTGTACTCCACTTGAGGAAGAGATAGTTGAGAAAAGAATAACAAAAAAAAAAAAACAGGCTAGAAAAGTTAGAAGTTTCAAATTCAACTGTCCATCCAGAAATGTCCAGCCGTGTAATGTCTTTCAAGGTCGGGATAGGGGTTGGATTCCAGGTTTTAAGTGCAAGAGGCCAGTTATTCAGATCCCGGACGAGCCCCCGTTTGTCACTACCTGGCTCTGAGCATATCGTCCTGCTACATCTTTCACATCTGTTTGTATGTTGTGTTTTTGTCTAGTTTTCATTATGCTTCATCTTTAATGTCACTTTTGTCTAATATCTCTACTGTCTTTTACACAGATCGTATCTTTCCTCCTTTTTGACGTGTTTTTGTCCTTTTGTTGTTATCTTTTACACTTTCTGCAGTGGCATGGTGGTGTAGTGGTTAGCACTTCCACCTTCAGGTTGGATTCTCAGTCTGTGTGGAGTTGGCTTGTTCTCTAATGTTGCTTCCTGGTCTTGATGAAGATCTAGAGTCGGTGTTCCCAGTTAGGTTGAAATCGTTCTTACAGACAGGGGTGCCACCTGGGATTTGGAGCCCAGTGAAAATAAGAATATTGCTTTGGGTCCCACCACTTAAACGACACTAACCATGCAAACCTTTAAAATATATACAATATTCTGCTTACAATAGAGTTTGTGATTTTGTGCGAGAGTGATGAAAAGGATGCAAGCCATTTTCAACATTTTAATACTAGTTTTAATAACAGTAATAGATTATTTTTCCATTGATAATCAAATAAAATGTAGTTTTACCTATTAGATGGAAGTATATTTACTAGCATCAGCTTGGAGCTCTGACACTTGGACCAAACCATATCATGAAATAAGGGGAAGAGGCTGGTTGGATTTATTTTTATTATTATTATTATTATTATTTATTTATTTATTTATTTTTTTCGGCAAAACAAAACTATTGCAAAGAGCCCATATGTTTATTGTGCCTGTGGAAGAAAAAAAACTGACCAATGTTTCACTTTTTTCTGGGATCCCTTGTAGTCATGGCCCCTTAAAATCATCAGTCATACTTATATTTACTTCTGGACACATGCAGAGAATAAGACATCGCTGCATCTCACACTTTTAACACATATCCATGATCTCCTACATTGTAACACACCCTATACAGTATCTAGTGAAGCCCCTCCACTCTGACATTGTGGAGTCAAATCAGAGCAGACCTCCCTCGGAAAAAATCAAAGGGGAATATCAGCTTAATTTCGACCTCCTGCTGCTGAGGAGGATTTGTGTGTGTTTGTAAGGGTTTGCAGATATATGCTTATTTGCATTGTTTGTTGTTTTCAGGAAGGGGGAGAGAGAAGTGTGGTGTTCTTTGTTGATTCAGGTGTAATCAGTTGAATGCAGAAAAAAAAAAAAAAAAACTCCTGCCCGGCTCATTTGTCTGCAGAAATATTGAATCTGCTTTGAAAAGGTGTCTTTTCATTTTCATTTTTTTTCATTTTCATTTTTGTTTTTTTTGTTTTTTTTACAAGATGAATACATTGAAATGACCAGTTGAGATTATTCTGACTAGATTTCTTTTTTTTTGGGGGGGGGTTATATTATTAGTTTTTTTGTGGGGTTTTTCCAACTTAATCTCACTTTACAAAAAAAAAAAAAATAAATGCATTTTTCACTAAAGGTTGCATATTTTGTAAACTATTACATATTTATGCCCATAGTTCCATTTTACATGCAGTTCTTGTTGCGTCCTGTTTAATTTTTGTGGTTAATGACACTAACACACACATGTGCATGTACACTTTCTGTACATGTCTAACTGGAAACACACCTACTGTTAAATATTATGACAGAGGAAATCAGCAGATTTATAGAATGAATTACTCTACACCTGTGTAGTACAGAGTAGTATTAAAATATGCATTTTCATTGCCTTCTAAACAGATAAATAGGAATGTTGCTTTTTCAGAATAAAGGACAAAAACTATATAAACTAATATTTCATACATGACTGACAGGCGTCTTTTTATAGCTGCCTAAGTATAGTTGGGTATAACATTAATGTACTAAAATGGCGCAAACTGAATTCCCTACTTTCTATTGATAATCTTAAGCATGCCGGTACCATAGAAACAGTGTTGTCTGATAAACAATGTCCCCATAGACTGTAGCGGGAAAGTCTTATTTTAGCATGTCTGTAAAATAAATCACTGCACTTTGAAACAAGTCAGACACCTGCAGCCACCAGCAGCTCACGAACCAACTGAACTAAGCACGTTTCTTGTTTGTTCAGTTTTTGGTTTCCTTTCCCCAATGGACCTACTCGAGTCAGATCACATGACCAGCAACATTATAAAAATGACTAAATCTCAGTGAAATATAGTATTTACATAGGCCTTTTAAAATATATTTTTAGTAAAGAAGAAAATCATGGTTTGTAATAGTTTTCAAAGGGCTTTAGTGCTTCGCTGGGTTTAAGCTTTTTACTCTAATTTTGGACCATTTTTAGATAATTATTAGGACCATACCATGACACACACTAAATAAAGAAGTATTAGAATGGAAGTGAGAACCCTGAAAGTTTGGATAGCACAGTTATTCCCGACTTAAAATGTTCTTCAGTTCATGTACAGCTTTAATACATTTTAATTCATGATATTATGTTCATAGACAATATCAATTTGTGATATAGTGTTATGTCTTCATGTTGTTAAACTGCTTTGGGTGGAAACATGAGCTTTTTTTTGTGTAAAATGTATAAATGTATGGACAGTTTGAAAGAGAAAATACCCAGATGATTTTCCAAAATTGTTTTTAAAGTTTGAATGTTTTGTCATATTTTTATTACAGTACTTTTTTTTCTGACATCGCTAAAAAAACAAGTCAGAACAAGATAAGAGATAAGTTTAAAAAAAAAAATGCCCTGAACGTGATGTGAAGGCAATTCCTAAAAGTATTTTATCACACCAAAAAACAGCTCCAGACCCTCACGAGTTTAGAGCAGACAAAGCATCTAACCCTTGTATGTTGGAGGATTACCAGTAATGGCTGAGGGAGGCCAGAAATTGTACAATCAGGTGAAATGTTAACATCAATTGTAACCTTTTCTCACACAAATGGCCCTGAGACATGGGTAAAACGGGGACAAGGAAAATTAAACACACACTTGATGGGAGGGAAATTGCCCCCCGTTCACCGTGTCACAACCGTTTCACCTCAGCAAATGAGCACCTTTAGCTGGAGGGAAAAAAGAGAAGCCTTCTTCCTTATTTCCTCCTCTGTCAACTTTGGCCAAAGTGCTATTCTGTTGTCTGTCATTGGTCTTGCTCTATTACTGTCATTACAGCAATGGGCCCCGGTGGTTAATGTGTTTGTCTATGTATACAAGTCAGCGGCGGCTTGACGTTTTGAATGACACCCAATCTACATGTGCTCAGATTGCCTTTGGTTCGGAGGGAAATGAGAACCTGGTGGTCTTCCTCTTAATCAGACATCTTTGATTGATCCGCCCCTCTCTTCTCACGCTCCAGCTGACTGACACGCGACAAAACACCTCCCTGACCTCGCCCTCCTCCAGTAATAGCTATAAAGATGTGTTCAGTTGTCACGCCGAGCGCCCAAGGAGGACTGAAAGCTTGACAGGCCCGACTGTTGGCCTTAATGGGCAAACACACAGCGCCGGGGCTGACGCGTTTTGGCTCTATTTTGAGCGTTCGGTCTGAACCGCGGGAACTCGCAGTCCTGGAGATGAAAGGCAAACAGCAAAGACAGGCTTGAGGGGAGTATTCGCTGCTCTTCTTCTCGCCGGTTCAATCTAAAGTTCAAGTGGGACGGTGGAGAACAGAGACGGGTATGCCTCCGGAGAGTGTTTTGCAATGAAAGAACTCGAGAACCGTCCTCTTCCTCCTCGGCGAGCTGTTTCCAAACACACTGCCCACACTGTGAGAGGACTAGTGTGTGTGTGTTTTCTGAGGGAATCCAGTCCCCTAGGACGCCAGGGCTTTCCAGGCAGACAAGAGGTGGGCTTTCCACAGATTTGTGTGCGAGTGTGTGGATATTTTTCATCCACACAGGCCTCAGGAAGTGGCGGTCTGGCTAGGGATCAGCAGTGTGCCTTAGGAGACACCTCTATGGGAGCAGTGTTTGGCCACTGGAACGAGTCTCGCACACATTCACCTCAGGTCCAGACACATTCATACACACAGCGATTCACCTCCTGACCACCATCCAAACACACACATGCACACATGCAGCCATGACCACAAACCCTATATCACATTACAGAGCCTCAAATCTTGTCCCAATCCCTCCAGAGGACAGAGAACTATCTGATCTGGGCACAGGTTAGTTACCATTCAGGCCTCTATGGTGGAAGGACTCAATGTTACCCACCGGAAGAGGAGATTCCCCCTGTTACACACTTAAACAAACACCTAATTGCTACTAAAATAAACATTTGACAAGTCCTCTTCCCAGAACTAAGAGGATATGACATGATGCAGTTAATGCAGCTGAAGATGCTTATATGCAATTTTGCGGTCGCTGTTAATCCTGCCAACTTAAACATTTTAAGAATTGATAATGATTCTGGACAGCATCCAACAGTTTCACTCTAAAGTTTAGTTGTTTTTAGAGTTCATGGCTGCGTTTCAGACCTACAGGGACAACAGAAGCTTTATAAAGTCACTTACATCATTACTTGAGTTCACTGAGGAAGAAATATACTATACTGTGAACTATATCATCCTATAATACTTACAAGTATCACAAAGCACTTCTTTTTATCCCTCAAAAGCTATTTCCACAGTAATATGTTCCCACCCTTTCACAAGTCTTTGAAACAATTCCAATCACAGGATGCTGGCAAAAATAAATACCTTTTGTTTTTTCTCTTTTTTTTTTGTTTGTTTGTTTCTAAACCTGATAGATATCTTCACCATACTTAATGACTTGTGAGGACCTGTCTTTACTAAGATCAGAGAAAGACTAATATGTATAGCTTATATCAGAACAGTTCATAAGATGGACCACTGTCAGTGAAAAGTGTTTTAATAGTACAACTTATCTTTGGATATAGCATTTATTTGTGGATCATAGGAACATAATAGAGTGAATGTCTGAGTAATACGTAAGGCATGGGCAGCTAAATATAAATGTAAAAACTGAAATGCTAAATAAGCTTTGGAAGCTGTTAAAGCTGCAGCACTGGGAACAATTAGATAATTCCCTGAGAGGACACAAGACTTCTGCATTTACTCCCTGAGTCTGTTTCCAGGCTGAAGGGAATGTGCTGACTCGTGCTGATTTGACCAAACACAGGTGTTTTCAGACAGGACAGGTAGGATTAAGGGTTAAGCATGGTAGTGTGGGAAGTTTGGTTCACTTTTCCTTCCATTAAGTCATCTATATTTATATTTAGTCTTTGATTTGGACAGTAGGGAGAGATCTATTGAAAGGAGGTGTGTGTGTGTGTGTGTGTAGGTGTGTAAGGGCTAAACACGACATGGGTTCCTTTACTGTCCAAAAACATGCATGCTAGGTTTATTCTCCTGTCAAGTCCAGCACCTTTACCCAGGTACTGGTCCCACCCTCAGTACAAGCCCACTGCTACTTAAGTGTGTAAAAGGATGGGTTAAATGCAAAAAATGACAATGAAAGACTATATAAAAGGTTCCTGAGGGGTCTTAAAAAGTCTTAAAAGTCTTGAATTTAATACCTTGAAAAAGTATTTAAAGGGTATTAAAGTTGATAGAGTAGGTCTTAAGTTATATTGACATACACTTGTTTGCTGTATTGTGTTTAAATGTGTCTGTTGAATATCCAAACAACAAAGACAGTAACAATAGTCTTCTCAGTTCCACCTGTTCCAACCCGACAGTTTGTACTGAAATTAGGAACCAAGTTTAAGGGAAAAGTAAGCATGGACAAGTGTAGATTTAATAATGCCTAGACGAGATCCTTCATCGACCTGGTTAACCCGAGTGGAGGGGAAGGACTGTGAAATGGGCATTCAATTTTGTTGTAAGTAGTCTTAAAAAGGTCTTTAAAAAGTCTTAAGAAACCTGTAGGAACCCTGTTACATGGTCCTATAAATGCTCTAACTTCCTTAGAGATTTAAAAGCTCATCACATCAGTCTTCAACTTTCTAAATAAGACAAAAAAAAACCTAGTAAAAAAAAATCATGTTCAATCAAACTTTTTTTTTCATGTAAATTCATTCATTTTTAGATAAATCAGATAAAATCAAGGTTCTACTGAATCAGATGATGTTTAGCTTCTGATTCTGATGCATATTATAGAAAAAACTAAAAGTCCTACAGATCAGGTACAACCAAAGCTGTTCTAGGTCTTTGAGGGTTCAAGCGAAAACGTGACAGATGGGCAAACGACGACATCCAAGAAGGTCCAAATGACATTAACATAAGAGATTGATAGTGCAGATCTCCCTTCTGAGATGCATTTATTGACTTACTTTTGTAGAGGTAAATCTAGAGTTGTGTATGCTGTAATTTGTGCACAGTTGTTTTTTTTATGTATTAGATTAAGCTAAAAATGTCAGTACACAGTCTGTACATGGGTCTAGCTGTCCACCACATAACAGTTTTCATATTAAAGTACAGTTTGATTGCTTTTCTTCTACTTCCACTGCCTCCGTGGCGAACGCTCCCCCGTACTCAGCCCTAATATTGACATCACACAAGTGATATTAATGAAAACATATGAAATGCAGCAGCAGAGGTACAATCATCCGCCGCAAATGTACATGAGGCGTTCTCGGCCAAATGAACCAAAGCCTGGCGAGCGCGGCGAAAATTAAACGCTATGATTTGTTTGCGGTGCAATGCATTACACCTGATTGTGCGTTTGCTCATGTGTGCTGAAGACGCGGCTAATGAGGCATTACTGGCGAGGGAAACCCAATCGATGGTGCGCTGTCGCCGGACAATGCTGATCAATTGTACTGTATCGACTGCGTTTCCCCCTCATTAGCTCCTATGAGGTGTGTGTAATATGTGTGTGTGGCGGGGGGGACGCGATGTGTGTTTTGGGTAAACACACTCAGGTGGCGGTGCAGGCCTGTGCCATGTCTCTGCTGTGCTATGTAGGCTAGTAGCAGGCATGGGGGCACTGATTACTCTTATTAACACGGAGGGTGTCAGGCATCGGTCCAAATGGCACCGCAGCGACTGTTAGCGCACACACACACACACACACACACACACATACACATACACACACACACACACACACTCCCTGAGCCTGCTCAAGTCAAGAGCCTGAGCCAAGAGTCCCAGCTGAACCCTGCCGTCAGGCCCGATGTGTTGCCACGAGCTCAGGAGGAGATCTTTGTAGTGAGCTGTCAGACTTTTAACGACTAATATGTTGCCTCGTTGTGCTCTGAAGCTGTTGTCTCCGATGCCTTTCCAAAAAAACGGGAATAAGAATTTAAAAAAAACAAAAAAAAAAACACCTGCTTCGTGCCAAATCCCTTAAGGAATATTATAGTTGGAGAAGCTCAAAAAGACGCTGGATTTAACTGCTCTGATACCTTTTCTTTTCCTCCGCCTCTTTTCCTTTCCTTTCCTTTCCTTCCCGTCCATCCCCACCCGCCGCTGACCAATCAAAACGCAGACCCCGTGAAGCCATTTAGAGGCCTTTTTTGGTCCTCGGCCAAGCTTCATGAAACGCTTTCAACTCGGTGAATTCACAATGTACCACTCAGCCTGACAGATACCGAGCCAGTTTTTAAGCATTCATACTGTTCATTGTGTTGATTTCTTTATTATTATTCTATTTTTTTTTTCAAATGGAGACTTGGAGAGTGCAGTGCTTTGTCTGTCCCCCATTTTTTATTTTTTTACTATTGCAATATAATCCAAGATTCACCACATCATTTCCACTTTGTCTTTTTCATATCAGCCCATAGGAGGTGGTGGCATTACTCCTTCTCATTTTTTTTTGTCACTCTTCCAGCGTGCCTTCATGGATTCTCTGTGGAATTGTATGTTTGATTAATTTTTGGCCACAAGCCCATCCAACTGTGCCAGTTCAAGATGCATGAATTTTGTATGTTGCCGTCTTTTTTTCCTTATATAAAGTCTTGTTAGCTTTGTTCATTTGAGGCCACACTGTGTCTTTTACAACTGGTTTTCAATCAGCTTTTGTGCTTTTCTGCAAAAAACAAGGGTACATACACTATCATGTCATTGTTAGATATCTGATTTTGGAAATGTGTTGTCTAATCAGCTGTTGGTCAGATATAATGTCCATATTTAAGTATTTAATTGTTTGACTGGACTTAGTTGGGGGTTACAGACAAATATGAACATTTGCGTTACTTTCAAGGCAGTTCTCAAATGCATTTTGCTCTAGATTTCATGATTTATTACCATTTATTATAATATTATCCTCTGAATTTTGCATTTTTTCAGTGAAAATCATCTAATTCCTCATATTTAATTTACTGATCATATATATATGTTAATAAAAGCAGAGATGAACATTAAAAGTTATTATATCAGAAACTGAGAAACGTGAACTAAAAGCAACTTTTTCAGCAAATATATCAATATGTGAACGTAAAATCAAGCGTCTCCAATCACTGTCATTGACAAACTCCAGCGGTTTTACCGGTGAATCAATGTTGTAGAAGATGACGGTGTTTCCATGTACACAATGGAGCCTCTGAACATCCAAATGGGTCATATCTGATGACCATGAAAAGATGACAAACTGCATTTTACACCAATTATTTACATGTATTTGTGAGATAAGAGGATCAACAGGTAAGTCATCAAGTCACAACCCAAGTTCTTTTTTGCCTAGACTGAAAAATTTGCAGGAGTTTGGATCTGAAATCCTGGTTCTCGTAGCAAAAGTGATAAATGAAACAAGAAAGTCACAAATCTGGGAAAACACTACAATGTGGCAACACATCCTCATGCCCAAACTGCTTTCCCAAAATGATAAAAATACACAAAATTTCTGAAGTCAGGAAACTGCTGATGACAGTGGAATACAGTAGATCCCAAGAGTCAAATTCGTATCATTGTGTGAATTATCGCTGTATTATTATTACTATCACTGTAACTTCCCAAACAGCTGCATTAGAGGAACAGGCCTGAAGTTACAATATATTAAATCATCAAGGTACTGCTTTCTGCTCTCTGGAAATGGTGAAAAATGCAGAAATTGCAAAACTGGGATTATTCCTCTAGAGAGGTTTCTTGCTCAGCAAAACTTCAAAATATAACTTGTTTACTTTTCGTAATATTTTAATTCTGAATGCGTTTTTCCTGTTACTTACAGCAGATAGTTTAAGTGTGTTTGCACTGTGTTTTGTCTTGTAGCCAGAAATCAATACATTTTCCATAGCATTACTGATCTAATGTACCGGTAACTTGCAAAGTTAATACAGTTAAGTTGATTTCTCAATGACACAAATCAAGTATTCGTGGCCATGTTGAAGCTGTAAAACTAGAATCATCTCAATTGTTTTGTATTGATGTTTCACTGACCATCACAAATCTGTAAGGGGTGTTTTTTTGTTGTTTTTTTTTTACAGTGGACTGGATCCGGTTGGACTTTTCTTTATCAGACTTCCTGCTGGTGAAAACACTGTGTGGAGTGGGCAGGATCACCAGCAGAAACCAGATCCAGTGGAAATCTGAGGTTAGAATCTGCACTCGTG